>CANNZV010003246.1:0-68687 GCA_947561585.1 Caprella mutica
GATTGTAAATTTGCCCCGTCCCCGGCAGCGCGAAAGACAACAACATTGCCGTTTTTGGATTGGGATAATCTTTTTTGAAAACTTTATAAAAAAAGCGTTCTTCTTCGGGTTTTCGACCTTTTTTGGAAGATTTGGTCGAATCATTTTGAATGGCAACAATCGTGGTATCGACTATATTTTCACTTAAATTCTTCTCCTTTTTTACTTTTTTTAAACGGCTTTTTTTGAATAGAAATAGAGTCTGGTGCTTGCGCGTGAAGATTCAGCGAAGCCAGCAAAAAAAGCAGGATGTAAAAAATGGAAAGTCGTTTCATATTGAAAGAACGACGGTTTGGTGATAGAGATGGGTGGTATTTACTTTTTGTTAATCGGTTGTCGAAAGCGAGACTTGCTACGAACGTGAGACTTGCTAAGTTTTTAAAACTTAGTAAGTCTTTGCCCCAGACCATCAAGATTCCAATAAATCCAGCATTCGATTCAATTCTTGCACGGAGCTAAATGGCACAACAATCTGCCCTTTGCCTTGCTCTTCATCCACTTTGATTTTCACTTTTCCGTTACCGAAAAAGTCTTTCAACGTTTTTTGAACAGCAGCGTATTCGGTGGATAGTTCGGGTTTCTTAGCGGCAGGAGGTATAGCAGCAGGTAGATTTAATTTATCGAATTTCGCTTGTTTAATTCGCGCTTCTAAGGCACGAACAGACAAACCGTTATCAAGCACTTCCTGATAAATATCTTTTTGCAAATTAGAATCATCCACTCCAGCCAATGCTTTGGCGTGTCCGAAAGTTAGTTCGCCCAAGTCAATCGACTCTTGCATGGCTTGGTCTAATTTCAGAATGCGCAGATAATTAGTAACTGTTGACCGCTTCTTACCAATTTTTTTAGCAATAACTTCATCATTCAACGGTGGATTAACCGAATACTTCAAATCCTTCAACGAATTGACAAATTCTCGGGTAGAAAGGTCTTCACGCTGCAAGTTTTCCACAATCGCCATTTCAAACAATTGCGCATTGTCCACATCTCGAACGTAGGCAGGAATTTCCGTCAATCTAGCCAATTGAGACGCCCGCCACCGTCGTTCACCAGAAATGATTTGGTACAGCGTTTCAGATATTTTCCTAACCGTAATCGGCTGAATAATTCCGTGTTCGGTAATCGATTCGGAGAGTTCTCGCAGGGCTTCTGCGTCAAAATCTTTCCGAGGCTGCCCCGGGTTGGCTTCTATTTGATTAATCGGAACATTGGCAATAGAATTAGCAAGCACTTTAGGAATACTGGTACTCCCAAAAAGTGCATCTGTTCCTGTTTTTTTTCCCTTCCCCAACAGATTTTCTACAGAACCACCCAATGCGGCTTTACTTGCTTTTCGTGCTACTTTCTTTGCCATAATGTATAAATAATAATTGTTTTCTCGTTATTAATTCATTGTTTCTTATGCCGCTTTCACCTTCTTACGCTTTGGCTTAATGCCATCATCGTTTCGCTTCAAAAATTCTTTCGCCAAATTTAAAAAATTCGTCGCACCTTTACTATTCGCATCATACAACAAGACGGGCATGTGCATATTCGGCGATTCCCCAATTTTTGAGTTTCTATGAATAATGGTATCAAAAACTTTTTCTTTGTAAAAATCCCGAACCTGCGTCACCACTACATTTGCCAATCGCAACCGCTTGTCATACATGGACAACAAGAGTCCTTCTATTTCCAAATTTGGGTTCAAACTGCCCTTTACTCTATCAATCGTATTTTGCAATTTATTCAAACCTTCCAAGGAATAATATTCGCACTGTACAGGAATGATAATCGAATCGGCAGCCGTCAACGCATTCAAGGTAATCAAGCCCAAAGATGGCAAGCAATCCATGAAAATATAATCGTATTCATCCCGTAACTTATCAATGATACCTTTCATCACATACTCACGATTGGGGCGATTGACCAATTCAATTTCAGCACCCACCAAATTAATGTGAGAAGGCATCAAATGCAAATTTGGCGTCTCCGTCTCATAAATCGCATCAAATGGGTCAATGTCATGAATCAAACAATCGTAGATGTTTTCCTCAATCGCATCTTCAAAAATCCCGACACCCGACGACGCATTCGCCTGCGGGTCAGAATCTATCAACAAGACCTTTTTTTCTAAAATCGCCAGACAAGCCGCTAAATTAATCGCCGTCGTGGTCTTCCCTACTCCACCTTTTTGATTTGCAATCGCAATTACTTTTCCCATGAATTTGTTTGTTGCGAGTTACGGGTTACGGGTTGCGAGTTGCGGGTTGCATACGTGACGGGTATCTGCCCTGTATGTAACTCGCAACTCGTAACTCGCAACTCGTCGTCTCATATTGTAAGGCTTTCGCCAATGGTCGGCAAAATTAACGCTTTTCTTTTATCTTCAAAAACCTTTTTAGCAGCTTTATGGTCAATTTCAATAAAACCGAAGGTATCGAAGTGGCAACCGACGATTTTATCGCACTTAATAAAGTCCGAAGCGAGTGCCGCATCGTGGTAGCCCATCGTAAAATTATCGCCAATCGGCAAGATAGCAAAATCTAAGGTAGGACATATCATTGGAATCAATTTCATGTCCATCGTCAAGGCCGTATCACCCGCAAAGTAAAAACATTCATCGTCATTCCAAAGTACAAATCCCATCGGACTACCCGCTGCCGAACCGTCTGGAAAGGTGGACGAATGCACGGCATTGACGCATTTCACCGTCCCAAAATCGAATGTCCACTTGCCGCCGATATTCATTGGATGTGCATTTTCTACTCCATTATTGCCCAGCCAAGTCGTTAATTCCCAAATGCCAATCACTTTGGCTTTGGTGCGTTTGGCGATGCTTATCAAATCTGCAACGTGGTCTTGATGTCCGTGTGACACCAAAATATAATCCGCCTCAATTTTTTCAACATCAATATCTTTCGCTTTTTCATTTGGAGAAATGAAGGGGTCAAACAATAATTTTTTACCGCCCATTTCAACACCGAAGCAAGATTGTCCGTAATACGTAATTTTCATAAAAAAAATATTTTTTGATTTTTGAAAACCGATGCCGAAGGTACGCTTTTTTAAATATTAAAAAAATGCGGTGGTGGATTGAGTGTCTTTTTTTATTAAAATGTTGACCAAAGAGAATCTTCAATTTGGCTGAAATAGCATTTAAAACATGTAAAACAGCCAAACCAAAATTTCGTTTTGACTGTAAATAAAAAGAGCCCCTCACGAAGAATTCCGCGAGAGGCCATCCCAAAAACCAATTATTAAAGGACATCTATTCTTGATTATTTCGATTGATTGGATTATTTCGATTAACTCGATTATCCCAGCCTATGCGCAATCGAGTTAATCGAGTCAATCCCTAATCTCTATCGTATTTCTTTTTGCCACTATCGAAAGCGAAGCCCACCGTGATTTCGTGTGAGCCATTGCTGTATTGTTGAAAATTGGAAAAACCCAATCCGTAGCTGTAATAAACTTTAAAAACATCGACTTTTGTCCCTAACAACAAACCCATCGCGCCGCCTGTACCTGCTTGAAAAGACAAGCCCGCCAAAAGTTGTTCGTCCATAAATCCACCGATAACATTGAAGTGTGCTTGAATTGGCACGTCCAACATTTTGCGAATCATTAAGGAGGGTTCTAAGGTCAAATTAGAATTGGAAATGTCGAATTTGTGACCCAAGTTAAAAATGACAGATTTCAAAAATGTGCCGCCTTCGCTTTCGGTTTCAATGTCTCCAATTTTGGCAACAACCAAGTTTGGAAAAGTCAATCCGACATAGGTTTGGTCATTGAATGTCCCCCAAAAACCAAGAGCAGCATCGAAGATATTTTCACCATCGACGGCATCTTCTGCCAAAACGTCTCCTTCATCGTATAAGTCAGACTCAAGGACAGAGCGCGCTAAGGTTTTTTTAGAAAAATCAGTTGAAAATCCTACGCCCAATTTGACAATTTTATTGATGTCAAAATGTGCGGCGTAATTTAATTGAAAACGGGTCAAGGTCGTGTTGCCTATATTTTCCGAAAGGACACCAACGCCCAGTCCTAAAATTTTGCCCACTGGCCCGTGATATTGGATGCCGTAAGTTTTAGCCGAACCGGGGAAACCTACCCAAGCAGATTTCAAGTTCATTTGAATTTGGTGCTTACCATCGAATCCCGCAACTGCAGGGGTCATCACGATGGGCGCAACCGTGTAATGGTCAAAAACAGCGGCTTGTTCCTGCGCCTGAGTCGCAAAGACGGAGACCGCCAATATGAGGAATATAAAAAACTTTTTCATGTTCAATTCTTTTATCGGTATTGGAAAAATAATTTGATTGTTTCGATTAGCGCGATTGACTCGATTATTTCGATTAGCGCGATTCTGCCTACATGGGCAATTGAGCTAATCGAAATAATCGGGTTAATCGAGTTAATTTCTTAATAGTGTGACGTAGCCGCGTTTTTGTTCAGTATCGCCGGTGTTGACATCCACAAATTCAAAGATGTAGAAGTAGGTGCCTTCGGGTACATCTGAGCCTCGGCGGGTAGTGCCACCCCATTCATTGGAGTAGGTGTCAGCCTCGTAAACCAATTGTCCCCAGCGGTTGTAGATTTCTAAATTTTGTACGCGTTCGTTACAAGAAATTTTGAAGAAATCATTTAAACTATCATCGTTTGGTGTGATAACTGGCGAGCCTTGGAAACAATCCGTATTTAAATCTACTTGAATGCCCGTGTTCATTTTGGTACAACCATTGGCATCGGTGACGATGACGGCGTATGTTCCAAAATTAAGGTTTTCCACCAAATCTTCTCCCTCAACGCCTGCTGGCCAAGTGTAGAAATATGGCTGCGTGCCACCTGTCGGGAACAATTGGATAGAACCCAATTCGGTTTCCGTTACGGGTGTCGTTGCAAAGGTGAAGGCTAATTCTTCTGGCTCAGGAAGTGGGACGCTGAAATCTACATTACAAAGGTTACCGTCAGTAATTTCTACTGAATAATTGCCTGGCCCAATTGGACCAACCGTATTGTCAGCATCGCCATTATTCCATTCATAATCATAACCGCCAGCAGATACACCACCAGATACATTCGCAGTGATGAAACCGTCGCCTTGACCATTACAGGAGATAGAATCTATCATGAAATCGACTGTGATTGCATCTGGTTCGATTAATTCTACTTCGCCTGTTGTGGTACATCCAACCGCATCCATAACGGTTACTGAATAAGTTCCTGCAGTAATTTGATTTAATGATTGTGTTGTTGCTCCATTACTCCATAAATAAGTATATGGTGGTGTCCCATTCATTACATTTGCTTCTACAGAACCAGAATCTCCACCGTTACAAAGAACATTGAATCCGTTGAAAAAAGAGGTAATATTTACATCCAAATCCAAGTTAGATTCTGCGACTACCACAAAAGTTTCTGCAAAAGAAGTCCCACACGCATCCGTCACCGTTACCGTGTAACTTCCGCCAGCAACATTTGACAATACTGGAGAATTGTCGCCAACATCATTACCTGCCGCATCTTCCCACGCAAAGCTAAATGGTGGATTATTAAACACTTCCGTCACCGTAATCGACACGCTACCCACTGGATTGTCGCTACATGGTGGATTTACGATTTCGGAGTCTGTTATTTCTAAATTGTAAATGGTTACAAAATTTTCTAAAATCACAAAACATCCAGTAGCATCTTCAACAGTTAACGAATAAGTACCTGGATTTAATTCATCAGGATTCATTGCATTAATACTCTGTCCCCCACTCCATGTATAGTCAAAAGGTGGTGTTCCACCTGTTGGTTGCTCAATCTGAATACTTCCTAAAGTATTTGATGTAGTACTTGATGTAGCATCAACTATTTTAATAATTTCTACTCCAATCTCTGCTGCTTCCATCACTTCAACCGTCGTCGTCACACTTTCGCCAGCACCATCCGTTACTGTAATCAAATAAACGCCACCTTCGACACCACTATAACTATACGTCGTCCCTGGGTCAACCGTCAGTGGTGCATCGCCCATGACGACTACCGTGTATGGCGTTGTTCCGCCAACTACGCCGAAAGAAATTGTTCCATCTGCCGCACCGCCACAAGAAGTTCCAGTCGCAGCCAAGTCGATAATTTCTAAATCAGGTGATTCTAAAGTATAGGAAGCTGTTGTGATACAGTCGTTTGCATCTTCAACAGTTACCGAGTAGGTTCCTGCACATAAATTGGTAATGCTTGGTGAATTAGGCTGTGTAGGTGACCATGTATATGTGTATGGCCCACCATATCCGCCTGCTGGTGTAATGGTAATGCTACCTGTACATTCGGTTGCAGACATTGGGTTGACTAAGTCTGCATTACTGATAATTACCGCAGACGCTGGTTCAGCAATTTCGACTTCTAAAGTTGCCGTTTGACCGTCGCCACTCATTACGGTTACTGTATTTGGAATCCCACCACAAAGATTGTCTGGGTTAATTACATCTTGGCCACCTGACCAATCAATTGTATAAACTCCATCCCCTCCAATAATATCAATAATCGCAGAACCATTGCAATCATCAAAACAAGCATCCGTGCTACTCACCAAGGTTATGGTCAATGGCTGGATTAATGTTTTACAGAAAGTCGCCGTACAGCCGCCAACGTTATCGGTTGCTGTGACGCAGTATTCACCTGCACAAAGTCCGCTGATATTTTGAGTTAAAAATGGTCCACTTGGTCCTGTCCAACTAAAAGAGAAGCCACCCGGGTTGCCACCTGCAATGTCAATATTAATCGACCCTTCGCAGTTGCCCAAATCTGGGGTAGAACTCGCTTCCGTAATCACAATCTCATTTGGTTCAGTAATTTGAATATTTGAACTCGTTACTGAACAGCCATTCATATCGGTTGAAACAATCTCGTAAGTACCGGGCATTAAGCCTGTAAATAAAGGATTCGCTTGCGTATTGATACCATTAATAGTATAAGAGTAATTTGGTGTTCCGCCTTGCGCGTTGACCATGATTGACCCCGTTTCACCATTACATGCTGGATTCGTTACGGCTGTGGAAGCTGTAAAATCTTCGGCAGGTTCGGTAATTTGGATTGGTCCAAAAGTCGTCGTACAGCCTTCGCTATCTGATACGGTGACGAAATAATTATCCGCTGGTAAGCCCGTTGGATTCGCGCCCGTTGCTACGGATGGACTCCATGTATATGTGTAGCCCATGCCGCTACCGCCGCCAACATTCGTTGCAATCGCACCATTGTCATTGCCTTTACAATCAACTGGTGTTGGTGTTACATTAATGGTAACTGGCGCTGGTTCGGTAATTGTGAATTGTTCCGTCAAGGTCTGCATATCTGGTCCCGTACATCCTGTAATCGTTACTTCGTAAGTTCCTGGCCCGACGTTCGTTAAATCTTGTGTCGTTGCCAATACTGCTGGGTTATTGACATTCGCCCAAGAATAATTATTTGCTCCTGTTCCATTTCCACCTGCATCCGTGATGTCAATGCTACCGTTGTTTGCGCCAGCACAAGGCTGCACGTTTGTTACTACTTGATTTGAAATGGTAATTGCACCATCACAAGGAATATCTTCATCAACTGTAATTGAACCATTCGTCAATGTAGTTGGAATGATGTTGCTATTTTCATCCGCTACTTCTAAAGGTGTTGGCGTATTACAAATAGAAACTGCCGAAGATTGTCCTGCCGTTGCATTTGCATTGATTTGAAAACAAACTTCGATAATCGTTTCGCCATCATTCAACGTTTCGCCATTAATGGCATCATCAAACCATGTTAAGTTTAATTCACAAGGGTTTGGATTACCTGTATTTAAAGTACCTGCTGCTGTCAATGTGGCATTTGGATTCGTAAATTCGATAAAGGTCAATAAATTACAATCGTAGCAAAAGCTGTATTGCATGCTGTTGACATCGTTGAAATTTTCAGTAGTTAAAGGAATACAAATCGTCTCGCCTGCACCGCCTTCAATAGCTGAGAAAATAAAATTCACCGCATCCTGGATAGGTGGTCCAATCGTCACCGTACCGTTATTGCTACCAAAAACGACGGGGTCTTCGTTGCCATCCACAACTTCAATTGCCGTAGGTGAACCAGAGAAAGTAATCGGTGTTACCGTACCGTTTGCGCCGCTAATAATGGTGAAACAAACTTGATACAACAGTGTCCCGTTTGGAACCGTCACGCCTGCCACATCACCATCAAACCACGAAACACCAAGGTTTCCGTTGGCAACATCTGATTCACCAAAATTTAAATCATCGATGTTTTCTGGGTCGATGACTTCGACAAATTGCAATAAACTCGCGTCAAAATTGATGCTGTATTGAAAACTTAAAATATTGTTGAAATTCAAAGCATCAATGTCCACACAAACAACGTCTCCGATTTCACCAGAGATATCGCCTCCATCTACAATAAAGTCAGTTCCGTTATTCGGTGCCATCACGTTGATTTGACCGTTGTTGGTATTGACCATTGCCGCGCCATTGCTGGTCATCGCGGTTGGGTTTCCACCAAAAGTCAAACTACTCGATGTGCCACCCGCGCCAGTTACATTGAAACAAACTTGGTATAAAATAGTACCATTTGCCAACGTAACGCCCGTGCCGCTATTCCACGTTACGGTCAAATTGCCGCTTGCCGCACCGCTATTGTCAAACATAATATTCGATAAATTACCGCTATTGATATTTTGGTCAAAAGCCAAAACAGATGCGTCAAAATTCATCGTATATTGGAAATTAGTCAAATCTGTAAAGCCATTTGCAGTAATATCCACACAAATATTGTCGCCATTTTCAGTCGTCACCGTTGGCGCACTGAAGGTTACGGTTGGAGTAGGTGGGGTAACATTTCCGCCGATTCCACCGCCGACACCGACAAAAACAACAGGGTCTTCATTGCCATCGACAACTTCTACCGCCGTTGGCATTCCTGAGAACGTTACTGGAATGGTGTTGCCATTATTGTCATCCAAAATTAGGAAGCAGACTTGGTACAATACCGTACCATCTGGCATTGTAATTCCAGCCACATCCCCATCAAACCAAGAGACGCCAATATTCCCATTGGCAACATCTGTTTCACCAAAATTCAAATCGTCAATGTTTTCTGGGTCGATGACTTCTACAAATTGCAATAAACTTGCATCGAAATTCATGCTGTATTGAAAGCTCAAAATATTATTAAAATTCTCCGCTGTCACATCAATACAAACCGTCTCACCAACAGCACCTGGGACAAGAGAAGCAGTAACAATAAAGTCTGTTCCATTGTTAGGTGCCATTACATTCACCGTGCCGTTGTTGCCATTAAATGTAACATTGCCGCCGTCGCCATCCGTAGAAGTTCCACCAGAGAATGCGTAGCTACTTGATGTGCCACCCGCGCCAATGACATCGAAACAGGCTTGATAAATCGTTGTGCCATTTGATAAAGTCACGCCAGAACCACTTGTCCATGAAACGGATAAATTTCCACTCGCTGCGCCACTATTGTCAAAGGTTAAGCCTGTTAAATTGCCCGAATCCATGTTTTGAGTAAAAGTCAAAACAGCAGGGTCGAAAGTTACATTATAAGCAAGGCTTGCAATATTTGTAAAATTGCTAACCGTAATGTCGATACAAACGTTGTCGCCGTTGTTGGTCGTTACCGTTGGTGCAGCCACCGTTACAGTTGCCGCAGGAGGCATTCCACCTACATTTACACCACCCGAAACGCTGGTAAAAACAACGGGGTCTTCATTGCCATCAACCACTTCAATTGAAGTCGGCATTCCTGAAAAGGTAACTGGCACTATACCGTTTCCACCCAAAACCGTAAAGCAAACTTGATACAATAAAGTGCCATCTGGCATTGTGATTCCTTCTACATCACCATCAAACCAAGATACGCCAAGATTTCCATTGGCAACATCTGTTTCTCCAAAGTTCAAATCGTCAATGTTCTCTGGGTCGATGATTTCTACAAATTCCAATAGCGATGCATCGAAATTCATACTATATTGAAAGCTTAAAATATTATCGAAATTCTCTGCGGTAACATCCACACAAACAACATCGCCAACATTGCCGACAGGTATAGCTGCGATGACTGTAAAATCTGTTCCCGTATTTGTTGTCATTACGTTGACTACGCCGTTGCTGCCGTTGAAAACAACCATTGCGCCAGCACCATCTGTTGCCATACCACCAGAAAATGCGTAGCTACTTGATGTGCCGCCTGCGCCAATGACATCGAAACAGGCTTGATATATAGATATACCATTTGCCAAGGTCACGCCTACGGCGCTCGTCCATGAGACTGATAAATTACCACTGGCTGCACCGCTATTGTCGAAGGTCAGTCCTGTCAAATTATTGGCATCTATGTTTTGAGTAAACGTCAAAACGGCTGGGTCGAAAGTGACATTATAGGAAAAGCTGGCTAAGTTGTCAAAGCCATTGGCGGTGATATCCAGACAGACATTGTCGCCATTGCTGGCTGTTTGGCTGGAGGCTAAGACCGATAAAGTCGGTACACCATTGATGTTAACGCCACCGCTATTGCTGGCAAATGGGACAGGATTTTCATCGCCATCTACAACTTCAATAATAGTGGGCATACCAGAAAAGCTGACGGTAGAAAGGCCGCTCCCGCCGATGATATCGAAGCAGATTTGATACAAAACCGTCCCGTCTGGAACATTTACACCTTCTACATCACCATCAAACCAAGATATTGCAATGTCGCCGTCGCCAGCGGTAGCCACGCCAAAGTTCAAATCATCAATAATTTCTGGGTCGAAAATAGAATCGTATTGCAGAACGTTTTCGTCGAAATTGACGCTATATTGAAAGCTCAAAATATTGTCAAAATTTTCGATAGAAAAGTCAATACATACATTGTCACCTACATCTCCCGAAACAGTTGCTGCGGAAATGGTAAAATCATCCATCAAGTCGATATTGTCGCTTGTGAATGTTTTGTGGTCAGCCTTGTCAGTTGGAAAAGCAGGAATGTTGGGATTGGCCTGCATACTCAGAGTGAATAGCAAAGCCAAACCTGTTACTAAAGTAGTAAACAAATTATTCATTATGCTCGGAATTTGGAACAACAGTAGAAGGCAACAAAAGATGCCGAGCAAGTAGAACCTTAGGAATGCTAAATTTTAATTCATTATTCCTTTTTATATGTTCAACTGGGATTACTTACTCTTCTACAGATGTCGTCGGTAATTGGTAAATGGAACAAAAAAAGACTTTTGGGAAGCCTTTTTTATACCTAAAAAAATTAATTCTAAAATTATGGCAGTCTGGGAGGTTAAATTTTTATAGCTATATGTTAAAAGTCTTGGTAGCTTGAAGTTAAGTATAAAGGTATAAAAAAATAAACTTTCTAAAAGTAAGTAACGGTGATAGTTGGGGAAGTTATTTTTTTACCGTTACTAAGTCCCAATTTTAACATTAGAAACTACTTTTAGAAAGTCTATTATTACTGAACAATCAGTTTTCTTATCGAATCTGAATTATCTGTTTTTAAACGATAAAAGTAAGTTCCCGCTGCTGGAAAAACGCTTCTGTCAATATTGACAGAATGTTCGCCACTGCCTAAGGTCGCTACTTTTTCAAAAATCACCTGTCCGGTGTAACTATATATACTTAAATGGGTATCGGTATGATTTTTCAAAGAAAATCTGATGTTCGTCTCTTTATGGAATGGATTGGGGTTATTTTGGTAAAGGGTAAAATCTTGGGTTTTTGACTTTGAGGTTGAAACCGTACCGACCGTTACGCTGCCATTGTTAGTGACCACTTGGTCGTCGGGAACTGGGTTTCCATCGGCATCTCCGATTTCAATTATTAGGGGTGGATTATCATCTGGACAGGAAGTAATCTCTACGTCTGTGAATGACTCTAATTCGCCAACTACATCAAAAACGATGGTAAAAATAACTGTTCCGTCGTCTAAAGTGGTGGCGTCGTCAAACCAGCTATAGCGCAATTTTCCTTCATTCAATTGAGCAAATCCAAAGTTAAAATTATTAACCATGCTATTGGTCAAGCCTTCCAATCCAAAATTTCGGAGGTCGCGGTAAGTCACTACATCAGGATTCCAACGTAGGGCAAATTGCATCGCGCTCAATTCTGTATAATTTTCGACAATAATGTCTACTTCAACGGTATCGCCTGGCATTGCGCCTTCGCTACTTGCTGAAATCGTAATTTGAGCAGATAAAGAAGCAGTTAATAAAAGGGATACTAATAGTCCAAAAAACAAATGTAAATTTCTCATATACATCAATATACAAGTAGCTTGCCAAACTGATTTTGATTCATGCAAATTTCTCAAAATGAGCCTCAAATGAGGGAGGACATGCTCAAATTTGGATGCAAAAAAATTGTAACAATCCACTTTTTAGAATTTTTAATTCTAAAATTGTGATTTAATTATTTCAAAAAGGTTGGCGATTCTCTTAGTCCTTTTTAGCAGATTGGCAGTAAGCAGAACTTAATCCACTTACTGCCGTCTGCAAAAATTCTTTATTTCAAAAACTGACTATTTAAGAAGTCAGATGTCAGACCATTTCATTGTCAGAAATCAGCGTTTTCAAATTGAATTTTCTGATTTTTGACAGCAAAGCGGTCTGACCTCTGACCTCTCTAAAAAGTGATTACTTAGTAGCAACCATTTTCTTAGTAGCAGTTTCGTTAGCAGTTGCTAAAGTGTAGTACATTACACCTACTGATGGCAAGTTGCTTACAGTTACATTATTGAAACCTTTAGCGTAGTTACCTTCAATTACAGTCAATACTCGACCAGAAACATCAGCAATTGTCAAAGTAGCAGCACCTTCCTGAGCCATGTTGAAACCGATAGTAGTTTCACCATTGAATGGGTTAGGAGTGTTTTGGTACAATTCAAATGTTGCGTTAGCAGTCTGGTTGAAGTTCAACTCAACGTCCAACAATTCGTTGTTCGTGTTGTAAGCTTCAGCAGCAGTGTATCGAGAGTTGATGTTCAATGCTTCGCTCAACATGATGTCAGCGTTAGCAGTGAAAGTCATAGAGAAAGCAGCATCGTTAGATGTAGCTTCACCATTCCAGCTTGCAGTGATTGCACGCTCAGACAACATAGAGAAACCGAAGTTATCTTCTGTTGCAGTACCATCGTTCAAAGAAACAAAATCCAACGCGTTGTTGAAGTTCATTGTGAACTGGTATCCTTCTACTGCTTCAACAGTTGTGAAGTCAACAGTAACAGTTTCACCAGCTTTAACCATACGGTCAGTAGCAGCGATTGTCATTGTACCAGCAGAACGGTCATCAGCACCCAACAAGTTGTTAGAAGTAGCAGCAGAACCATTTACGTCACCAACTTTGATTGCAACGAAGTCAGCAGCCAATACATCAGCGTCGATGTTGTTGATGTTTACAACTTCAGGGAAGTTTGTAGCCCAAGGGTTAGTTGGGTTAGCAAAAGAGAAGTCTTTGTCAACAAATCTCCAAGAAGTGTTGTTAGCGAATTCAGTGTCAATCAACAAGATTAATTTACGAATTTGAACCAAGTCCAAAGTCGAAATAGTCTGAGAGTTGTTTGCGTCAGCAGCAATCATTTTGTATGGAGAATCCAAAGTTTGAGTTCCCAAGATGTGCTTGCTAATTACTACCAAGTCAAAAGTAGATACACCGTTAGAGTGGTTGTCATCTTTTGAAGGCGTGATAGTTACGTCAGAACCAGTTGGTACGTTGAAGTTGAAGTTACCATCAGCATCAGTTGATACCATACCGTTAGACTGACCGCTCAATTCAACAGTTACATCTTCTACAGAAGCGTTAGCTTCGTTAGCGATTGCACCTTGAACTTGTGGGTCATCACCACCTGGATTACATTGGTCTTGGTTAGCTTGAATGATAACGAAAGTCTCACAGAAGTCAGCGTTACCAGAAGCGTCAGTTACCCACAATTGAACAGTGTTTTCACCTACGTTATCGCAGTTGTAAGTTGTTCCGATGTTGTTAACGTCAGCAGAGAAGCTCAATTTCACACCGCCTGGGCAGTTGTCATAAGAACCTAAGTCTAAGTCAGAAGCCCAAAGCTCAACCATTGGCTCGAACGTTGTGTTGTTCGGGTCGTTGATGTGCATCAATTCTAATACTACACCATCTTTACAGTATGGAGTTGGGAATTTGCAATCGTTTACGCAGAAGTCGTAATCAGTAGCCACTGTGTTTCCACAACGGTCGATAGCAACGTAACGTACAACGTAGCAGCCAATTGGCAAGTTAGATACAACTACAGAGTTAGATACAACGTTATCGTTAGCATCAAATACTGTTGCAGTAATTGTCAATTCATTATCAACGATTTGTCCGTTGTTATCCAAGTTACCGTTTACATCCAACGTACAGTCAGTGTAATCAGGTGTTGGCAAGATGCCAGAGAATGCACAGTCAGAGAAATCATTATCTGTACCGTCGTTTCCTGTGATGATACATAGGTCACCAACAGAGAAAGTTGGGTCAATCACTGGAGCTTCTTCGTCGATAACTTTGATTACTTGTTGGTAAGTAATGAAACCATCTTGGTTGTCAGCATCTGCGTCATTGTCAGATGTTGGCAATACGCCTCGGTAAGAATCACGGAAAGTACGACCGTCACGGTCACCATCACCATCCAAGTCTTGTTGTGGAACCAATTGGTTTTCAGCCAATTCTACCGCATTCGCTTCTTGGTCGATTACGTTACCTACTACACACCAGTTGATTACTGTCCACTGACGTACAATTTTGAAACAAGCATCTGGTACAACGTCAAAGAAAGAATCTTCAAAAGAAGTTGCGATTAACTCACAAGTTTCAAAGAAGATTTCTGGCTCACCGAAAGATGGGTCAGCTTCGTCACAAAGACCTTCAACATCAGCAGGGAATTCAACAACCCAGTCAGAAACGTGCGTTACTGTAATGGTCTGACGACAAGAAGAAGGACTATTTGGATTGAATCCGTTAAAGTTCAATGTACCATTATCTGAATCATCAAATGTGATGAACTCACGAACAACAGTACCAGCACCACATTGGTCAATAGTTACTGTTACTCGAACATCAGTGTTTGCTTCACAGTTATCTAAAGCTGTTGCAGCACCATAGTTAGCAGCAGTCAATGCAGCAGATTGGCAAGCATCGTCACCATCACAAGCCAACAATGCAGCAGCCAAATCATCAGCATACTCATCACAAGTCAATGCATCATTTGGAGGACAAACGATTACTGGAGCCAATTTGTCTTCAACTAATACATTTATCATACATTCATTGTAGTTACCAGAGCAATCATAAGCACGTAATACAACGATGTTTTCATTTGCATCAATATCAGAACAGCAGAAAGTTACAAATGCTCCACCATCTGGGTCTTGTGCTGTGTTAGCAGCATCATTCGGGTCAACTAAAGCACCATCTTGATTATCGTCATCACGGTCACCATCGAATGTAGTGTTACCATTGATACCACAAGTTTGTCCCATACGACGTACTTCTAAATGATCTAAACAACAGTTATCATAAGAACCATCATCAAATGTTTCAGCATAAACAACAGCCAATCCATCAGAAGAAACAGCTACTTGAGTGATTTCATCACAAATAGCAACAGGTACGATATCATCTTGTACAACCAAATCATAAGTAGTAGATTGTCCAACGTTTCCACAGCCATCTTCAGCAGTCCATACGATGAAGTAAGAACCAACTGGCAAAGCAGGATTCAACAAACCAAATTCTGTAGTACCAATTCGAGTAATCTGAGCAACAGCACTATTCAATGCGATGTCAGAGTAAACAAAACCTTGGATGTTATCAGCACCAGTACAGTTGTCAGTAGCAGTTCCCATTGCGATAGGACCTTGACCAGTACACGTTTGTGGGTGTTGAGCAGGAATGTTAGCAGAGATAGTTTCGTCAGCACCAGATACAACTGGAGCAGTTACATCAATTACTTTGATGATTTGTACTGCATCAGCATCGCTCAAGTTAGTTGCAATGTTACCAGTACACCAGTCTAAAACAGTCCAAGTACGAACGATTTTGAATACTGGCTCGTCAGTAGAAGCAGCAAATCCACAAGTAGATAATACTTGGTCAGCCTCAGAGTAAGCGTACTTACAGTAGTCAGCAGCCAAATCACCACCTAATGGGTTAGCGCTATTAGCAGCAGCAGCAGCACCTACAACAGCATCAAAAATTCCAGAAGGAACACCAGACCCAGTTGGAGCAGTTGTACCAGGTACGTTATTAGTCAAACTTGGGTGATTTACTGCAATGTTAGTCAAGTTCCATGCGCCAGTATTATCAAAAGGCGTGATTGCACCACCAAATTGGTCAGCAATAGAAGGCATGATACGAGAAGCATTGATGATATGTGGGTGAGCAGCATACTGACCACAAGACCATACCAAATCATCAGGAATATCCACCAAATCAGGACGGATAACCGTAATAATTTGCTGGCAAGTCTCAGAAGTGTTGCCTTGAGCATCAACAGCGATGTAAGTACGTACGATAGTTACAAAACCAGCAATACCATTACCAGAACAGTTATCTATAGTGCTTGTTACTTCGTCAACCAATTGAATGTCAATTTGGTTAGCTGGAGTACAGTTGTCAGTAGCTGTACAAGCAGCTACTAAATCAGCGTCAGCAGTACAAGCGATGGTTACATCTGTAGCCGTCATTACTGGAGCCAATTTGTCTTCGATTGTCAAGTTAACCCAACAAGAGTTAACGTTACCTGCAGCTGGATCACCAGCAAAAACAGTTACAGTCAATACATCGTCGAAGTATTGAGCAGTGTTGGACAAGTTGATTGGAAAAGTTGAAGTTGCATTTACTACAGTGATACCATCTTTGATAAGACCGAAGTAGGTAACTGCAGGGTCTTCATCTCCCTCCAAGAACATGTCAGCAGTTAAATCAACCTCACATGAGGTTGCTATTTCATTAACTGAAACCTGTATAGCGTCGTTACAGGCAAGCGTCTGAGCAGACATGTTGAATCCTACCATCATTAGTAGAGACATAAACATGAACTGCAAGCTTCGAATTGAAGTAAAATTCGTTTTTTGCATAAGATTACAATTTGTTAAAAATGTTAACGGATTAAAATTTAAAAAATAATGTTAAAAATATATTCACAAATGCTTTTTCCAACAGGAAAATAAACATTTTATAAATCAAGTTGTGAGCAGACAAATAAGTCTATCTCATTTTGTGTAAATAATATTTGCCAAAGGCAATATCAATGAACTTTCGTACAGGTGTTATGCATGACACCTAACTACCAGTTATATCTTAAAATAACTAAACTAATTAGTCATTTACTTTTTGTTGTTGTGAATCTACAGAAAAGGAAACTTAATAGAAGACAATGCTCAAAATTGCTGGAAAGAATATCTGCAATTAATTGAGTTTTGAAAAGTTCTTTTTGTAGTTCATGGGAATTTCTATATGCTTAACACTTAAATTATGGAGCAAAATTAACAGCTTTCGTTAACTTTACAAAATTAATAGCGATTTATTTTAAATTAGTTTTATAAAAATATTTAGAATGCAAAGGTACGACCATAAAATGATATTTCACATACCAACAAAATGGTATTTTTAACATACTAAAAATTTATATGCTAAAGAATGCTACTTTCATACACCACTTTTATCAACCCTGCCGTGCTACTCACCCCCAATTTTCGCATAATGTTCTTGCGATGCACACTCACCGTTTGGTCGCTAATATAAAGCTCTTTAGCGATTTCTTTATTGCTGAGTGCTTTTGAAATCAAGCGCAACACCTCTATTTCTCGCTTCGTCAAGTTGTATCGTTTCACAAATCTATCCTCATAAGTCATCCCAACACCGCTACTCAATTTGTTGCTTCCTTTGCCATTTGTCAGCACCACTCCTTTACCCATAAAAGTGCTTCCTGTCATCACTCTTTCAATCGCTGTTTCCACTTCATCAGTATCACTTCCTTTCAAAATATAGCCATCGACGCCTGCTTGAAATGCGGATTTCACAATTTTGGACTCATCGTGCATCGTAATCACAATTACACGCAACTCTTGGTCATAAGCTCTGATTTTAGTCAAAATCTCCAAACCATCCATGTCTGGAAAATTCATATCTAAAAATAACAAATCCGTCTCGGTCTTGCGCAATTCCTGCAACAAATCCTGACCCGAGGTGGCCTCTCCGACGATACTACATTGATGATTTTCTGTTCGGCTTAGAACCGATTTCATACCTTCAATAAAAATTCTGTGGTCGTCTGCCAAAAATATGCGTAAACTTTTATTCAAAACCATAACGCAGTCTTCGGAATGTTCTTTTAAATGTACCAGTTGATTCAATTAGCTTCTTTTAAAGTAGTTTCGTATTTCGTATTTCATATTTACGTTTATCATATATTCAAATCGTTTGCCAATTCACTAATGATATTTAAATAAAAAATAATACGAATTAAAACTAACCGCTTTTTCCAAATAAAATCTTCCTTAAAAACAGAGAAACATCTTATTTATAAATTTGAAAAACAAAGCAATACATATTCACTATAACCTTAATAAGGATTAAAGTTAAAATAATTTATTTTTTTTTAATATAAAGACCGGGATTTAGGAAAACAGAAGCCTAACTTACTACAACCAAATACATAAACAGGTATTGATACTTATTTTTAGGTTATAATAGTCACCAGGCTATGTAAGGGATTAGGTTAACATTTAACCATTTAGGAATGCGAAGTTACCCTTTTTTAATAAAAAATATAAATCAAAGTACACTACTTTATATGTGCTTCTACATCAACCATTTTATTCTCTTTACCATCGTGTATCGCATAGTTAAATCCAGGATGAACCCCATACGACCCAACTTCTCCAGATTTGCTAATTGCCAAATAACCAATCTGCAAATTCGACACATCTTTGCCTTTTTTTGCAATCCGTCGAATGCCTTCCTCACAGGCTTCCTGAGGTGTTCGCCCTTGCCGCATCAATTCCACAATCAAGAAAGAACCCAATGTTTTCAGGACTTCTTCACCCAATCCTGTTGCTACCGCTGCACCAATTTCATTGTCCACAAACAGCCCTGCGCCAATAATTGGCGAATCGCCAACCCGACCGTGCATCTTATAAGCCAAGCCAGAAGTCGTACACGCCCCCGCCAAATTGCCTTCGCTATCCAAGGCCAACATGCCTATCGTATCGTGATTTTCTACATTGATAATGGGCTTATATTCTGATTCTTCCATCCACTCTTGCCATGCTTTTTTAGAGGCATCTGTCAATAAATCTTCTTTTTCAAAACCATTCGCCAACGCAAATTGCAACGCGCCCTCCCCTGCCAATAACACATGCGGCGTATCGTCCATCACCTTCCGCGCCACTGAAATCGGGTGTTTGATGTGCTGCAAAAAGCATACACCTCCCGCATTGCCGTCAGAATCCATGATACACGCATCCAAGGTCACCAGCCCTTCGCGGTCAGGTAATCCACCATGCCCGACAGACATAGATTCGGGGTCGGCTTCGGGCACACG
Source organism: Caprella mutica (assembly GCA_947561585.1). Taxonomy (NCBI): domain Eukaryota; kingdom Metazoa; phylum Arthropoda; class Malacostraca; order Amphipoda; family Caprellidae; genus Caprella; species Caprella mutica. The sequence goes on from CANNZV010003246.1 coordinate 19,603, forward strand.
CACGCCTTGTTCGACGGCATCAATGGCTTTTCCTCCATTTTTGAGCACTTCCCAAGCCGCTTCATTGGCAGGGATTCCGTGATTCCAAGTGGAGATAACGAGAGGTTTAGTCGTTGTGATTTTTTGATTTTTTGATGCTTCTGGATTAGCACAAGCATTGGTTGCTGATGCACCAAATACAAATCCGAGCGATCCAAGCGTACTGTTGGATAGGAATTTTCTTCTTGAAAACATGTAGTTACGGTTGTGCGTTTTTGGGTATTTGGGTATTTGGGTATTTGGGTATTTGGGTATTTTGAATTATTTTTTTTTAAATAAGCATTGGCAAAAGTAGCGAAAAAATCAAATATTATAAAAAATCAATTTGAAACTTGGTTTACAATCCACCACTCACCGCCTGCATCATATACGCACAAATCAACGCCCCATAAGTCCCCAATGCATACCCCAAAACCGCCATCAAAACACCAACAGGTGCAAGGCTTGGGCTAAATGCAGAGGCAACAATCGGTGCGGATGCCGCGCCTCCGACGTTGGCTTGGCTACCGACGGCGACGAAGAAGAAGGGTGCTTTAATCGCTTTAGCTACTAATAATAATATGGTCACATGAATCAACATCCAAACGATACCAATGGCAAATAAGCCAAGATTATTGACGACATCCGCTAAATTCATGTGCATCCCAATTGTCGCCACCAATATATATATGAACACGCTACCCCAACGAGATGCGCCAACGCCTTCTAAACTTCGATATTTTGTAAAGGAGAGTCCCAAACCAATCGTCGTCACAATCACAATTAACCAGAAAAAGCCAGACATCAAAGAAGTCAAACCTGCTGCTTCCAAACTCACTTTAAATTGTTTCATAAACGGCACAATCGAATCTGAACCCCAATGTGCAATCGCAACCGCCCCAAACGCAACCGCCAGCATCGTAAAAACTTCAGTCGTCGTTGGAATTTTACTTACCGTTGCGCGATAGTCTTCAATTTTATTTTTCAACTCCGTAATCGCTGAATTATCCGCTTTCAACCATTTATCAACTTTGTCAGATGCGCCCGCACCATATAATAAGAAGCCCATCCAAATATTTGCCACCACTACATCAACCACAATCATCGACGCAAAAATATTATCTTGTACTTCAAAAATTTCTTTCATCGCCGTCTGATTTGCACCGCCACCAATCCAACTTCCAGCAACGGTTGAAAGTCCTCGCCAAATTTCATCAGGATTAGCAGAAACGATGTTCGGCGCAATGTTTAAAATTAAAAACAAGGCTATCGGCCCACCAATGACAATTCCAAAAGTTGCCGCAAAGAACATGATTAGCGCTTTTGGACCTAAATTTAAAATGCCTTTAAAATCAATTCCCAAACAAAGCAGCACCAAACTCGCAGGCAATAAATAGCGCGAAGCCACAAAATACAGTTGAGATTTTTGAATAAATGGCTTGTATTCCGCTTTCGTCACCCCCAATTCATGCAAATGTTCTTTCACGCCTTCAAACGTCATCCCTTTCAAAGTCTCCAAGCTTACGCCCAAATTCTTACTATTTAATAAGGTAATCAAATCATTAGAGAACCATTCCGAGGCAATCAGCCCCAATGGATAATGCAAAATCGCAGGAATAAAGTAACACAACAGCAAGGCTGGAATGTATTTGTAAAATTTTTGCCACCCTGCTGCCTTACTGCCCGACGTCACAAAAATCGCCGCCAAAGCAATCATCAATAATCCTAAAACAATCGCATCATTCGTAAAAAACGGTTCCATAAATATTTTTTTTCGTTTTGAAATGTGCCTAAAAGTAACACAATCTGTAAAACTCTCGAATTTTTGCTCAAAAAAAATGCTCTATTCCCTCAAAAACACATTAATTTCAATTTTAAATCACTTTTTTTTATAATTTATTTAAAAATCACATATTTGGCATTGTATTTGCAAAATGAATAATACTTAGGTTAAAATCCTTCCTCCGATGAAAATCGGGGGAGAACTGCTCAAAAATTAAGACAAATTATTTTCTAAAAAACAAAAAAAAGAAACTATGACAAGCAATAGCCCCCGCGCTATCCAGACCTTACGACTATACTATTCTATCAAGGTCTTGCCACCAATACGGTGCTGATTTTTTACTTTCCACACGAACATATCCAATTAAAGAGTATCCAAAAATTTTGTTTTTCTGTCATCCCTAAAGAATGATTGGAAAATCAACACACCCACACGTTTCACACTTTTAAACTGACAATAGGCTTTGTAAAATTCCACGATTTTTTATGCCTTTGTCACCACATTTATCACATTGAGAACCTGACCCGCTTCGGAGGAAATGCCCTCGGAAGAAAGATATTTTAGTCGGTTTCATATTCAGTGCGGGCTTTGTTAAGGGATAAAATAGCCCGTACTTTTTTCTCTTTTGTGAATGCGTTTTGCCAATCACATCTATTGTGGACTGAAGTCCACTGTCCGAAAAAATATTGAATCGACCAAAGATAAAAGCATTATGCTTTGTTGATAATCTATTTGTTGGGGCGAGGGAAACTCGTTTTTCCTCCCTCTTTTTCATCTTTATTATCAACTTAAAAATGGTATCAGTAGCACTAACATACATACTTACTTACACAAGCAGTTATTTGAGTTATAGGACAGTGGACTTTAGTCCACAGCGTTACGTCCTAAACAACAATTAAAGCAGTTATTATTAGGAAAGAAACGACTTACTATTGAGATACTTACCGCCTGTCGGGAGGGAATTAAAAGGTGTAAGAACGATATTTATTTAACTACACGTATTTGATAAAGGCTTTTGAAAATTGAAAGCATCTCGGCAGGCTTTTTTATGAAACTAGCATTTTTTTGAATTATATATTTTTTGAATTAGCATTTAGAACAAACACCTCCTATTTAAAAGCAGTCAGATTGTTAACCTCATCTGGCTGCTTTCTTTTTTGTGTTCGGGAGTTCATAGTTCATAGTTCGCCTAACTATGAACTATTGAACTATGAACCCTTAATCTTTAATCTTTAATCTTTAATCAAATGCGGCACATCCTCCAAATTCCAGTCAATCACCAACCCCTTTGCCAATCGCTTCGCCATCGTTTTTCCATATAAAAATTCCGTCAAATACAAGGCCGCTTCAAACGACTTCGCACCGCCCGCTGAGGTGATAAATTTGCCGTCATGGACAAATAAAACATCTTCGTGGATGTCCAGATTGGGAAACATTTTGCGATAAGCAGGAATATCAGTCGGAAAAGTCGTCGAGGCCACCTTATCCAATAATCCAGCTTTCGCCAAAACGAAGGCCCCATCGCAATGAGAGGTCACAAATTGTGCTTGTTTCGCCGCTTCTTTCACAAAACTAATCATCGCTTCGTCCTCCAAATCCGTATCCAAATGATGTTCCGCACTCGGCACTATCAAAATATCAATTCGTGGTAAGGTATCTGCCAAATAATTATAGTCGGGCAACAATCGAATGCCCTCGAATGTCTTAATAGGGGCGTCCGTATTGGCAACCGTAAAAACATTCATCGCCTTGATACTGTCGCGATAAATCGTGTGCTGAAAAATGTCAAACGGCGCGGTCAATTCCGTATTAAAAACGCCGTCCATGATTAGAAATGCCGCATTATAACGGTCAGGTTCGAGCGTTGGAAATTGTTTTTTGGTCTTAAAATGTTCTGCTTCATTAATGGGTTGACAGCCCAGAAATAGCAGAAAAATGCCTAAAATTGCACATTGAAGTGGGGAGTTCGAGAGTTCAGAGTTCATCGTTCGTGAGTTTAAAAAATTTAGCGTTCGAGAGCTCAGGATTCAGTCAACTACGAACTACAAACCCTGAACTCTCGAACTCAAAGATAAAAATATGAATTACAAAATATCCAAAAAAGATAAAAACATCGTCGGTGAAATTCGGCTTGATGGCTCAAAAAGCATCAGCAATCGTGTGTTGATTATTCGGGCATTGTGCGAGGAAAGTTTTACCATAAATGCGTTGGCCAACTCGAATGATACGCAATTGATGCAACAATTATTGGCTAGCGACGAGGAAGTTCGAGATGCAGGTCCAGCGGGTACGACTTTCCGGTTTTTGACGGCATTCTTGTCCTTACAAGAAGGCTCGCAAATTTTGACAGGCACAGAAAGAATGAAGCAGCGACCCATCGGCGTTCTCGTCGATGCACTGCGTAAGTTGGGCGCGAACATTGATTATTTAGAACAAGAAGGCTATCCCCCATTGCGCATTCATGCTGCTGACAACTTAGCGCAAAATCATCAATTGACCATTTCCGCAGGTACGAGTAGCCAGTACATTTCGGCTTTATTGCTCATCGCGCCGACGTTACCGAATGGTTTGGAATTAACCTTAGATGGAAAAATCGTATCACGCCCATATATTGAAATGACACTCAATTTGATGGACTATTTTGGTGTAAAACACGCTTGGGAAGGCAATTTAATTAAAATTTTGCCACAAAAATATCAGGCAAAAGATTTCACAGTCGAGGCAGATTGGTCGGCGGCCTCTTATTATTATGCAATGGCAGCCTTTGCCGATAAATTGGATTTACAATTGAATGGTTTGTTTGAAAACAGTGTACAAGGCGATTCCGTTTTAGCCAAAATGATGACCAAATTTGGGGTACAAACTACGTTCAACGAAAAAGGCGTGCACCTCAGCAAGTCTGGCGAACCGCGTCCATTTTTTGAATATGACTTTATCCGTTGCCCCGATTTGGCACAGACCTTATTTGTCGTTTGTGGCGGCTTGGGCGTACAGGGATTATTCACGGGTTTGGAAACTTTAAAAATAAAAGAAACCGACCGTATCAAAGCCATGCAAAATGAATTAGGTAAAATGCAGGTCTGGTTATCGCAATTGCCGCCTCATTTTTCCAAAAAATCGGGTAAAACTTTTCATCAAATTGAAGGCAAGGCCATCGTAGAAAACACGCTCGTTTTCCCGACTTATGAAGACCACCGACAGGCGATGGCGATTGCCCCTTTGGCAATGTTGGGCGAAGTGGAGATTGAAGAACCGATGGTGGTAAAAAAGTCTTACCCTGCGTTTTGGGAGGATATTCAAAAATTAGGTTTTATTGTTGCTTAGCGATTACCTAAGGAACGCAGCATTTTAAACCAGATATTTTTACGTTAAAAAATTTCCAACTTAAAATGGCGTTTGAAAATAAAAACTCTTTTATCAGGGCATTTTTTTTGCAAAAAAATTGCCCCGACACAGCATTTTCATTTCAAAAAATTCTTTTCAAAAAAAACTATGTGGCTACCGTGTCCATGAACTATGTGGTTAAAAAGCATACTTTTTTAACAAAAAACTACCTTTTTCCTCCTTTTCTTTCCATTTTTCAAGACATGGCAAAATTATTGTATATAAATAACTTTAAATAAGTAGCGTAATTTGTCCCCGTGCCAAATTGCGTTTCGAACTACAACATCCATGAACATACATTTACAAACAAAAGAAAACAGCTTGGTTTTCCAGCCAATCCTGTACGACACCACCTATTATTGCCTACTTGCTTCGGCGGGAACTTGGGCAGCCCTTTCCTTCATTGATTTTTCTATTTCCTATGTCTTTTTGTTGGTGTTTTTTATTAGGCAGTGCTTGATAAAAACAAGTAATTTTTTGGATGCTTTTTCAAAAAAAATGCCTTTCAAGAGGTCGCTTTTTTCAAAAAAAAGTAGCTCGAAAATTCTTCAAAGAAACACTGATTATTCTCTCATCCTATTTGAAACATCCGATAATCGCCAAAATGACGGTGATATATAGGCGGTTTTATGAATTGAGGCGGTTTTATTAGCGAACTTGTTTGAATACATACTATTAGGTATTTAAAAACAAGTTATATTAACAATTACAAATAAATTAATTGTATAAATTGTTTATTTTTATAATTTTAGCTAAAAACGACCGCTTCCTAAAAAACACCTACCGTTTCGTCATTTGTAAGGAAAATTTCTAAGAAACCTTACTTTTCATAGAAATAATTCTCTTACCTTTGGAGGTAGATTATCAACAAACATGAGCTATGGGTCAAAGAAATTTTAACGACCGACAGGCTAACTTCGAGCTAGCTTCCAAGTATGAAAGCATGTCATCTGCTGGTGCCGTTTTTTTGAATGAAATTGATTACAACAAATTAATCAATTATTATGAAGAAGAATTCTGGTTGGAAAAAGCAATTGACGTGGCTGATTGTGCGATTGCACAATATGGCTTTACCGCCGACTTTTACATTCGCAAAGCCGAACTGCTGATTGCGTCTGATAAGGAGGAGTATGCCATGGCTGCATTGGACCAAGCCGAATTGTACGCCCCCAACGACATTGTCGTTTCTCTGCTTCGTTCTGAAGCACTAACTTCCCTCGATTTATTCGATGAAGCACTCCAGCTATTGGAGCGGCTCAAAGAGGGTGCAAATTCCAAAGAGTTAAGTAATATTTACGTTTATGAGTCGCTTGTTTATGAAGCGATGGAGGAACATGAACGGATGTTTTACGCTTTGAAAGCTGCCCTTTACGAGAATCCGCAGAGCAAAGATGCACTCGAACGGATGTGGATTTGCGTGGAATTATCCAAGCGATACCGCGAAAGTATTGAGTTGCACGAACGCATTTTGGAGGAAGACCCTTATTCGTATCTCGCATGGGTACAATCTGGGTGCGGCGTATGCTTATTATGGCAATTACGCGGACGCGATTGAGGCATACGAGTATGCTTATATCATCAATGAAAAATTTGAATTTGCGTACCGCGATTGTGCTGAAATTTGCTACGAACTAAAAAGCTATCAAAAAGCGCTGGCCTTGTTACCAAGAGACTTTGGTACATTTTGAGCCAGATGAAGATATTTTCTTGCGCATCGGACAATGTTATCAGCAATTGGGGAATACCGTAATTGCGAAAACATTCTACGAGAAAGCAGCGCAAATGAACCCGTACAATGATGAAGTTTGGTTTCACATTGGTGAGTTGTTATGCTCAAAATGAACAGTGGCACAAGGCGATTGGCTTTTTCAAAAGAGCCAGCAGCATTGATGACCGCCGCGAAGAATATTACAGTGCATTAGCTGATGCGTATTACCAAATTGGCGATTACCGCAAAGCTGAACCCTTGTTTCAAGCAGCAACAGAAGCTGCCCCTGAGCAAAATGAATACTGGTTGAAATATGGCTTTTTCCTAATGGAACAAGAGCGATATGAAGACGCTGTGATTTGTTTGATGAAGCAGAAATTCATGCAGTCGATACGGCGTTTTTATACTGCTAAAAGCGTTTGTTTGTTCCGCATGGCGCGCCGAAAAGAAGCCTTGTATTTGCTCGGCGATGCGCTTGATGAAAACTTTGCGATGCACGATTCTTTATTTGACCTGATGCCAGGTTTGATGGAAGATTCGGATGTCCAAGCCATCATCGCGACGTATCAACCGTATTAAAGAAAACGAATTTTTTACATTTTCCTATATATAACTTACTGATACATTTTTGTTAATCGCTGCCCGAAGTAAAATTTTGGCAGCGATTTCTTTTGAAGGTGTTGGGTATTAGGTTTTGGGTACCAAGTGCCCAGAACCTAATACCCAGTACCTTTACTCCACCACAATCTTCTTCGTCACCATGCCTTCTTCATTAGCAATTTTCAAATAATAAACCCCTTTCGGAAAATCTGCCACGCTGATACTTTGCGTATTTTGTAAAGCTTTTTTCACCAAAAGCTGTCCTTGCGTATTTAAAATTTCTAACTGAAATGCGGCAGTTGGCTCGTTCATTTCAATAAAAAGCAAATCAGATGCAGGATTTGGGAATATTTTTAAACCTTCGATTTGTAACTGAGTGATGTTGTTGAAATCTTCGTTGTGAATGTAAAAACGTCAGAAGAATTAAGTCCGCAATTCCCACCAGAGTTGACTTTCCAATAATAAATACCTGGTTCTAAATCCAATTGTCAACGAATAGCTGGTATTTGCGGTTTGCTCATTTACAAATTTGTTGCTACAAAATCCGTCTCACTCGTCGCAATTGAAATATTATAAAGCGTGGTATTATCCGTTGCTTCCCAAGTAAATTCTGGCGTCAAAGAAACTTCCGTTGCTGCATTTATTGGTGTCATTAAAGTCGTTGCGGTAGGCAAAGCTTCAATTGTTGTTGCAATCGTCACAGTATTGGAATTGTCCGCATCGGACGCCGTAATTCTAAATCAAAATCGCCCGTTGTTGATACATTGAAACCGTAATCATTACCGTTTCGCCAGGCATGGCAGGATTACTGCTGTAAGTAATCGTCGCATCCATTGGCAAACCTGCCGCGGATAAATCTGCGCCATTTTCATTAAAATCTGCTCCGATGGTTATTTCAAAGAAAATTCATCGCCCACACAAGTTCTCAATTTCATCCACATTCGCATTTAAAGTTACGTCCACCAAACTTTCCATGCTTTCAATCACAAACAAGCCATTATTCATATCCGACAATAAAATGTTGCCCGAAGGTAGCAACGGATAAACGCCCCAAGCACCTTGATAACCGCCGTCACTCACTCCATCAAATGTATCAAAATAGGCTTTGCGAACTGGATTATCTGGGTCAGAAACGTCAAACACCTGCAAGCCATCATAATAATAGGACACATATAATAAATCACCCGTCACGATGGCATTTGTGCGCAATTTGATTATTCGTTGACTCTGCATTGAACAAGGCTGTCACCGAATATCTGATAAATCTGCTTACGCTTACCGTCTTGACATCCATCCCGTGCGTCTCATCACACATATAATAATGGTCGCCATCATCCGACAACCAGCCAGAGTGATTGTAGCCCGATTGCGGATAATCCGTCATTGTGCCCAATAAAACAGGCGAAGTTGGTATGGTAAAATCCATCACATAAAAGCCTTGAAATGCTGCGTTTAAATAGACAATTCCATCACGAACATACATATCGTGAATTTGTGAAACGGGCAAACTCGCACTATTGTAAGATGCCAAAGAAACAGGATTTGCAGGGTCAACAATGTCAATCAGTTGCAACTCAAATCCGTTGCCATACAAGCATAGAGAATTTGATTGGTCGTATCAATAAAACACATTATGCGCTTGCACCAACAACTCGTTAGAGTCATAAATCACCTCCACCGAGTTCGGCAAGTCATTCATATCAATCACTTGTAAGCTACTCGGTCCTTCATCCGCCACTGTGTATAAATAGCCATTATAGCTGTGATAATCCACGGTGAACCAATTGGGTCGCCCACCGCTTTTCCTTCTACAAATGCCAACTCAGTCGGGTTCGTCGGGTCGGTAACATCAATAAAATGAACGCCTGCTGTCGAGCCAACAATCGCGATTTCCAATCCGTTGATGACGGTTCCCCTCACGTCATTGTAGCGGCTATCCAACCAACTCGTTGGCGTCAAACTATCATCTGTCCAAGTTCCCAAAAGGTTGGCTTCCAACTGGCTGAAGCCGAAAAACGGAAGGCAAACAAATAATAATGGTAGAATACTCTTCATATTGAATTTGATTAAATTAGAGGTCAAAAGTCAGAGAATGCACATTTTGAATCGTCTGACTTCTATCAGCAAAGCGGTCTGACCACTGACCTCTATCAAAATTTGTTAATTTTATTAAAAATGAAATACAAAAATGCAGAATTTTTCGGTAGCAAACCTCTTTTTTAATAGACGAAACAGACTTGTGTCAAGTCGTTTACATCAAAAACGAACGCTGACACTTCTTCTGATTTTCTAACGCATTTTTTGGTCTTCTCTCAACAAGCCATTAACTTGCAGATTATTTTTAGGTCAAAAACCATTTTAATCAACAAAGACATGAAACATACTATTTTTGCTATACTGATTTTTCTGTGTTTTTCTTTTTCCAAAAAAGAAGAATTTTGTGCTTTACATTCTCACACGCCGATTCATTTTTCTGATAAAGAATATCCGCAAAACTATTTCCGCGCTCCTGTCAATCATACCATCAAATTGGCGGGTACGTTTGGTGAATTACGCCCCAATCATTTTCACGCAGGCATTGACATCAAAAGCAGCAATGGCAGCGTCGGTGATGACCTTTTGGCGGCAGCCGATGGCTATGTAGCCCGCATCAAAGTGCGGGCGGGCGGCTACGGCAACGCACTATATATCAAGCATCCCAACGGCTACACCACCGTATATGCGCACATGCACACTTTCACGGATGAGTTGAATGAATTTGTCAAAAAGAATCAATACAATCGGCAATCGTTTGGCGTGGATTTGTATCCAAATGCGGGGCAATTTAAGTTTAAAAAAGGCGAAAGAATCGGAATGCTTGGCAACTCGGGCAGCTCGCAAGGACCACATTTACATTTTGAAATTAGAGATTCGGGCAATGACCGTCCTCTGAATCCATTGCTTTTTGGCTTTGAAATGCTCGATAATGTGCCACCTAAAATGCACCAAATTAAAATTTACCACCTCAATGATAAACGCGAAACCATCGACTCAAAAGTCATGGATGTTACCAAAAAATCGTCAGGTTATGTTGTTTCTGGCGACACGATTTCAATTGGCGCATGGCGAGTTGGTTTTGCCTTAAAAGTCTATGACCATCACAATGGCGTCAACAATTGGAACGGCATTTACTCGCTGGAAATGCTCGTGGACGACCAGCCTTTTTTTGATTTTAAAATGGAGCAATTGTCCTTTTCAGAAACGCGCTATATCAACGCCCACATGGATTTTATGGAGCGCGAAAAAAACAAAGCCTACTTCAATCGCTGCTATGACTTGCCAGGTAATCGACTGTCGATATATGGCAATCAAGTTGATAAAGGCATTTTGAAATTGTATGAAAAGAAAACGCAGAAAGTAACGATGATTGCCAGAGATGCCAGTGGCAATGCGTCAGAATTGGAGTTTTGGGTAAAACGAAAAGAAGTCGCCAGTACTCGAAATACACCATCTTTCAACTACACTTTTCCATACAATCAAGAAAATTCATTGAATCGAGACAACCTGAGTTTATATTTCCGAAAGGTAGCTTTTACGAAAATTTATACTTTAAATATGAAATTCAAGGTACAGACAATACTTATTATGCGCCGTTTCATTGCCTCCATAATTTTGAAACGCCCGTTCATAAATATTTCACCCTTGGCATCAAACCCTCTGCCCCGCTTCCTGCCGATTTGAAAAGCAAAGCTTACATCGCTTATTTGAATAAAAAAGGAAATATCGAAAATTGCGGCGGCAAGTGGAAAAATGGCAAACTCACCGCCCAAGTCCGTCAACTCGGCGACTACTCCATCCGTGTCGATAAAATTGCACCCCAAATCACGCCTATCTCCTTCAGCAACAACATGAAAGGCTATAATAAAATGGTATTTAAAATCAAAGATGACTTACCAACGGGCGGAAAAGCGCGCGGCGTCAAAGTCAATGCGACCATCGATGGACAATGGATTTTAATGGAACACGATGGCAAAAAAGACCAATACATCCACGTTTTTGATGGAAAAATTAAGGCGGGGGAGCATACATTAAAAATAGTGGCGACGGATAATCGCGGGAATACAGAGGTGTTGGAAAGGACGTTTGTTCGGTGATTTGAGCGTGTTCGGCGTTCTGTGTTCATAGTTCAGCGTTGCATTAATCGCCGAACTATGAACACAGAACGCCGAACGCTCTCTACGCGTCCGCCACTTGATTTTCAAAATTAAATTTAAACCCAATTTTCTTATTCGGTTCATCATCGTCATAATCTTCCCAATTGGTAATATCCGTCACCAACTCCTCCAAATGCCGGACAAAAAACGGCTCTTTCAATTCTTCTGGTCGATAAATTGCCAAGGTCTTCGGCGGATGTGGCTTTCCATAATTCTCAATATACGGATAATTAATAATCACAATCACCTTCCCATTAAACAATTGCTGATAAATCAACGACCCGTTGTGTTTAATCAAATGCCGCTTAACTGACTCATTCACTTCCTGATACATTCCACTTTTCACATCGCCCAACGAAAAAACAACGGCTTCCAGATTTTCTAATTCTGCTTTCACTTCCACTTTTCCTTCCAGCCCTACCGCTGTCGATACTTCCGTCAATTGCTTGACAATCATACCTTTAAGCGATTCTTTCCACACATCCCGATAAGCGCGCGTATTTTTTACAATGCCTTTATAGGTGTTGACTTTTCGTTGTAGATTAAAATGTTCCGTACTCATTAGAATGTTTAATTTTTAGATTTAAAAAATGGGATGTCATAGGTTTGACGGACCCTTTAGGCAAATGTAACAAAACAAATTTAAAAAAGGTCTAAACCTCAAAAGGCTTGCTGAATATTTTTCAATTCAGCAAGCCTTTTGCACTATATATAATAGCTATAAATTCAGATGATTGGTCACAATCTAATCCTCGTCCTCCGCAGGTGGCGCAGGCACTTCCGCTTCTTCCACAGGTGGTGGTGGTGGTGGAGGTGTTGGATTTCTTGCTTCCTCTTCCTCTTTCATTGCCTGAATCTTGTTCAACAACAATGCCCCTTTCATCATGAAATCATCATGGTGGTCACGGTATTCATTGTGAATCATCAATAAGCGCGCTGCATCAAATGCCGCAGTACCTGGATAAATTTGCTTTGCAGCAATTGGGTGCAACCAGTATTCCAAGTTGTTGGAACGCAAGTAAGACCCATCCAAGTGATAGTTGATAATTTTCGACAATTTATTCAGAGAGAAAAGGTAATCCGTCTCTTTGTTCAATTCTTTTTGGAGGTCGATGATATTCATTCGGAAAAATCTCACTCCAGAACGCTCACAAAGGAAGACATCTCGCCGACCGTCAAAGGTGATGAGGGTTTCCAATCTATATTTACGAAGGGTATTCGTCATAAAACTACGCACCCAGTTGTGCACCGGCTGTAGTTGTTTGAATGAATACTGCAACGCTCTTTTATCGAGTTTGAACTCTTCCATAAAAGGGCGCACTCTTCCCGTCCGCATGTTGACTACTTCTTTGACTCTTCCGATGGTATGTCCGAGTTCATTCGTTTTAGAATAAACACTTACATAATCAACATCTGTTCTGTTTTGCCAAGTTTCAATAAAGATTTTTTGAGTTCTGACTTCAAAAACAAGCAAAGAGATTTCGGCAATGGCGAAAAAATTGGGGAAGCCACCGTAAATATTGCCGTACTTCATTTCGAGGATTGCAAAATTATTGTCCACGTTGTATTAAGTATTGTTTTGGGAAAAAAAAAATTTAAGATTTCACTAATTAAAATGTTGAACTTAAAATATATTTATTTGTCATTCACATTTCTAATAAAAACCTTAAAAAGAATGCTCCAAGTTTGAAAAAAAATTACTGAACAATTGGTTTTTTAAAATGAGGTCGCAAAATATGAATTTTACGGATATTCCAATTAATTTTTCACAAAATATTGGTTTATGAGTACAAAGATGTGGCATTTAAAGTAAAAAACAGCCTTTTCGACCATTATTTTAAAATAAAAATTGGCCATTTTCATAAATTTTTTCACCATCTGCAAAAATTTGACCGCCATCTTTCATCCCTGCTATCATATCCCAATGCACCGACGACTGATTTTTACCGCCTGCTTGCAAATAAGATTGACCGATGGCCATGTGTACCGTCCCACCGATTTTTTCATCAAAAAGAATGTTCTTGGTGAATTTATTGATGTCATAATTCGTACCAATTGCCGCTTCGCCAAACCGTCGCGTCCCCGGTAGCGCAAAAATATGATTCAAAAATTCCTGTCCTCGCTTCGCCTCCCATTTTTGCACTTCACCATCTTTCACCCAAAGCGTCACATCCTCCACTTCATGCCCCATATACACGGCAGGATAGCTAAAATTAATCACGCCATTCACCGAATCTTCCACAGGCGAAGTATAGACTTCTCCTGACGGCATATTGGTCTGCCCATCCGAATTTATCCACGTCCGCCCCTTCGTATTGAACTGAATATCAATGCCATTGCCCTTATAACGCACCTGCTCGCGACTGTTCAATAAATCAACGATGCGCTGCTGCTTTTTGCGCACATCCAACCACGCTTGAATCGGGTCATCTTCAAATAATTTGCATGCCCCGAAGATGAAATTTTCATATTCCTCCAACGACATCCCTGCATTTTGCGCCGCTGCTTGCGTTGGATATTGACAAAGATTGCGCTTGAGTGCGCGCGTAGCCGTTCGTTCGTAATAGGCTTTCGATAGCGGTTTCATCGCAGCAGAGCGAATTTTGCCCTTCTCTGCGTCGTTATTTTGGTCTTCCCTCAAATTGAACGGCGCTCGAATGTACAAATACGCATCAAATTCGTGCATCGCCTTATTATATAGTGTCGGCACATATTTGAGCTGTTCCTCATTGGCATTATTGATAAAAATTCGATTTTTGCCTCGAAATGCCAAATCTACTTCCACATGCGCCCCAGCCTTCACGCCTACGCGATAGATTTCTCGAATCAAGGGTTCAGCAAGCGTCGTACTGGAAACGTATAGCCGTTCGCCCGGCTGAATGTCCACACAATAATGGACTAAGAGATGTGCGTATTTTTCTAAGATGTTTTTCATGTATTTTTTTTTAAAAACCGGGGTTCTGTTGAAAGGTAGCAGCTACCTATACTTTATTGAAATTCCGATATTTTTTAATAAAAACTGTCTTTTATAAAATCAGGTAGCTGCTACCTGCGTACAATCATCATCCAATTTCATTTTCAATATCCACCACCACCTGCATCGCCTTTTCATACGTTTCCGCCATCGCTGCCGAATTATCCATACCCGCAAACAAGGCCATTTCGCTCGTCTGCAATATTTTCATAAAGGCTTCAATATTGGGCGCGCTGACTTGCAAAGCCTGCAATTTTTCCCGCACATTATTTTTAGACATTTCCGCATTGGGGATGTTTAATTTATCACCAATATAGCCCAAGGATGCTCTCGAAATTTCATTATAAAATGCTCGACTTTCATCAGCATCCAAATGTTTTTTAGCCGTCGAAAGCCTTTTCTGCGCTACTTTACTGGCTTGATTGCTTTTCAAAACAGTCAAATCAACGTCGCCTTTTTTATTTAAAATTTGCTGATAAATCAATGCGCCTGTAAAACCAAAAATCGGCAACAAAGCCAATATCCAGAAGGGCAAAGACCCGAAGAATCCACCACCTTTCTCTCGCAAATTGGTTTCCATTTTTATAAAACGAATATCCTGTTGCGCTTCTGTTTTAGTGGCAGACTTAACGTTGGAATTGCCCGTACCTCGGCGGACATTTACGCGCGTAACGGGAGCTTTAAGTGTTACATATTTAGCAGAATCAACGCTGAAATACGTAAATTCTGGCGCAATCTCATACCGCCCTGCTTCCTTCGGCAAAACCAGATATTCAAGCGTTTTTGTTCCCGAAAGTTCGCCCTGCTTTTCTCGTTCAGATTCATCTAAAATAGAAGGGTCATAGACTTCAAATTTATCAGACACTGCCAAGGTTGGTGGCTGCAATCGTTTCAAATCTCCATTCCCAGAAATACGCATCAAGACCGTCAGCGCGTCGTCTGTGGTCAAGCTACTTGGCTTCACACTTGCTTGCAAATCATATTCACCGACCGCGCCATTAAATGACTCGGGGGCGTTGGGAGGTAGCGAACGAACCCTAATTTCGACAACCTCGGTAGCCGTCTGCACAGGGCGAGTTTTGGCTCTAAAAAAGAAGCCCGTTGAACGTTGCCCTGGAATTTCAATCCCCAATTGCATACGCAGCGGCTCAATTGGAATGATGCCCGCTTGTTGCGGAAACAATGCCTCGCGCCGCAGTACTTTAGTTGTATATTGAATACCGTCAATCACTTCTTGCTGTATGGCATTGTTAAACCGGGCAATGTTTTGCGCATAAAAACCACTGTATTCGGGGTCATTGAGGGTTGAAAAATTTTCAATATTGACAACCGTATATAATTTATAATCAACCAGAATCTGCTGCCCAATGTAGGCTTCAGTGGTGTTTGGCACTGCGCGAATAAAGCATTCTTTATCCGTTCCCGCGAGTGCAGAAGTTGGCTTACCTTTGACCGCTTTAATTTGTAAAGGTTTCGATTTATAAGTCTTTCCACCTGCCTGAATTGATGCTGCACCAATTGTCCAATGCCCCACTTTGTTTGGCATCAAGGTGAAGGAATAACTGATTTCTTGCGTCATTCGTCCATTGTAAATCTGCGTACTCATCGACTGACTTGGGCCGGAGACAACTTGAAGTCCGCCAAATTTAGGTGGTTGAAAATTCGTCCCTCGTGCATTTTTCAACGTAAAGGTCACATCAAAAACGCTTCCGACGGCTACATTTTTAGCATTAGAATTTGCTTCAAAACTGATGTTGTTTTGTGACAATAAAAATAAGGGAAGCAGTAAGCAATTTGCGATTAACAGGAGTTGTCGCAGCATATTTTAAAATCTGTTTGTGTGAAACTTAATCTAAAACCTCACAATACAAAAGTTTCTAAAACTTTTGTATTCTCCACATCTTCGTCATTTTCCAATTCAAAGTGCTAAAGTATTGAACCTATTTCAAATACGCAAAAATGTGGCATTAGTTTAAATTTTAATTAATTGAAAAGGGCAAAAAGGCTATATTTTGCTATAAAAATCTCATTTTTGCGCCGCAGATTTTTTTGATAACCTGCAATTGTCAAGAAAAACGAATAAAATAATGGCACTTCACAACAAAATTAACAAAGACGAGCTGAAGCAACGTCTTATGGAAAGCGACGAAAAACGTACCACCTTGTCGTTTTATCAGTACGCAAACATCGAAAATCCGAAGCAGTTTCGCGACGATTTTTACCGTTCTTTATCTGAAATTGGCGTTTTTGGGCGCATCTATGTCGCTCAAGAAGGCATCAACGGACAAATTTCCGTTCCGACCGCCAATTTTAATGAATTTAAAAACAGGATGGACGCCGTCCCGTTTTTAAAAGGCATTCGGTTGAATATCGCGATTGACGACGATGGCAAATCTTTTTATAAATTAAAAATTAAGGTCAAAACCAAAATCGTCGCCGATGGATTGGATGATGAATCTTTTGATGTCACCAAACGCGGCAAGCACCTTTCTGCTAAAGAATACAACGAATTGACGGAAAAAGAAGGCACAATTGTCGTCGATATGCGCAATCATTACGAAAGCGAAGTGGGGTATTTTGACGGCGCAATTCGACCTGATGTAGAGACCTTTCGGGAAGAATTGCCCTTGGTGGCAGAGATGTTTGAAGACAAAAAAGATAAGGACATTGTGATGTATTGCACGGGCGGCATTCGTTGCGAAAAGGCGAGTGCCTACATGCTGCACAAGGGCTACGAAAAGGTCTATATGGTCGATGGCGGCATCATCGAATATGCGCGGCAGGTGAAAGAACAGGGCTTGGAAAATAAATTTATCGGTAAAAATTTCGTGTTTGATGAGCGCATGGGAGAACGGATTGGAGATGAAATCGTCGCCAAATGTCATCAATGCGGTGAGACCTGCGATACGCATATCAATTGTGCGAATGATGCCTGCCATATCCTGTTTTTACAATGTGAAAAATGTGCAGAAAAATACGACCATTGTTGTTCTAAAAAATGTCGAGATTTCAAACATTTGCCCGAAGAAGAGCGAAAAGAATTGCGGAAAACGATGGAATTTAATGGGACGAAATTTGGAAAAGGACGATACAAAGCATTTAAACGAGATGAAGGATTGGAGATGGGTTAAGCGATTAGGAAACTAATAACGGTGTCATTTGGGTAGTTTATTAATTTCCTAATCCCTAAAACAAACACAACATGATGAGCAAACCATTTATTATTCAAAAAACGGAAGTCAAACCAGGTGAACACAAGGTCATTCGCCTGCAAGTCGGTCGCCTGCCTTCTGACACGTTGATTCACCTAAATATTGACGTATATCGCAGCAAAAAAGAAGGCCCGACCATGCTCGTGATGGGCGGCGTACACGGCGACGAAATTAATGGTATTGAAATCATTCGTCGGGCAATCGCTCAAGGGATTTTCAAAAATTTGAACGTAGGCAATGTGATTGCCATACCCGTTTTGAATATTTATGGCTTCAATAATTTTTCGAGAGAAGTACCTGATGGGAAGGATGTAAATCGAAGTTTTCCGGGCAATTCCAAAGGGTCTTTAGCGTCCAGAGTAGCGAATATTATTTCTAAAAGAATTTTACCGCTGGTCGATTTTGGCATTGATTTTCATACGGGGGGACACAGTAATTACAATTATCCACAAGTTCGTTATTCGATAGGACACGCAGAAAGTGAAGCACTCGGACGAGCATTTGGCGCACCTTTATTGGTAGCAAAAAAAACGATTCCAAAATCGTTTCGTAAAGTCGCTTTAGACCAAAATGTGCCTATTTTGACTTACGAAGCAGGTGAAAATTTGCGTTTGGACGGTTATTCTATTGAAAAAGGGTTGGCGGGTATCAAGCGCGTTTTGCAAACCAAAGGCATGATTGACGGTAAACCGAACGAAGTAAAAACGCTGCATTTTACCAAAACGACGTGGATGCGTGCGGTGCGTTCTGGATTGTTTCAATGGATGAAATGTTCGGGGCAAAAGGTATTTAAAGGAGAACGATTGGCGATTATCTCTGACCCTTATGGACAGACAGAAAGCGCCGTTTTGGCAGTAGCAGACGGATATATTATTGGTCATAACAATGCGCCAGTGGTGAATCCGGGGGATGCATTGTTTCATATTGCGACGGCGTAGAGACGCGATGCATCGCGTCTCTACCAGCACAATTAAAAAAAAATGAATTACGCAAACCACAACATTTCAGATACCATCGTTGCATTGGCAACCCCGCCTGGCATCGGTGCAATCGGCGTAATTCGGCTATCGGGCAAGGATGCGGTCACGATTGCCAACCAAAATTTTAAAGGCAAAGACCTTGAAAAACAGGCGAGTCATACCTTGCATTTTGGCACCATTCGTCACGATGACGGCAAAATTATTGACGAAGTTGTCCTCTCCCTTTTCGTTGCGCCAAAATCTTACACGGGCGAAAATGTGGTTGAAATTTCCTGCCACGGTTCTAATTATATCATTCAGGAATTGATTCAATTGTTCATGGACAAGGGGGCGCGGATGGCACAGCCTGGGGAGTTTACCTTGCGGGCATTTCTGAATGGGCGCATGGATTTGAGTCAGGCGGAAGCAGTGGCAGATTTGATCGCTTCCACTTCTGAAAGCAGCCATGAAATTGCCATGCAGCAGATGCGTGGAGGATTTAGTGAAGAGATAAAAGTGTTGCGTCAAGAGTTGATTGATTTTGCGAGTTTAATTGAGTTAGAATTGGATTTTGCGGAAGAAGACGTGGAATTTGCGGATAGAACAAAATTGGTAGAATTGGTTAAAAAGATTCAAAAAATCATCTACGCACTTTTGCAATCTTTCAAATTGGGGAATGTCATTAAAAACGGCGTCTCAACCGTTCTTGCAGGGCGACCAAATGCTGGAAAATCCACCCTTTTAAATGCACTTTTGAATGAAGAACGAGCCATCGTTTCTGAAATTGCTGGCACGACGCGCGATACGATTGAGGAAGTTTTGAACATTAATGGTATCGAATTTCGACTCATCGACACGGCTGGTATTCGCGATGCCCAAGACCAAATCGAAGCCGTCGGTGTACAAAAAACTTATGAAAAAATTGCTTCTTCTGCCCTTTTGCTTTACGTTTTTGATGTTTTAGAAACCAAGATTGACGAAGTTTTAAATGACTTAGAAAAATTGCAAAAAGACGGTTTGCACATTCTCGTTGTTTGTAATAAAATGGATACCAGCCCGTATTTTAAACCAGAATGGCTGACGAATCCGCAAGATGAAAATATCCCTGATTTTTTCTTTAAAAACGGTGTTCCTCCCAATACCCAACACCCAATACCCATTACCCAAATCATCGCAGCTTCGGCTTTAAATAAGATGAATATTCCTTTTTTGAAAGAAAAACTGCATGAATCGGTGATGTCCCAAAAAGTAAATCTTGACCAAACGATTGTGACAAATGTACGGCATTATGATGCACTACAAAAAGCGCACGATAGTCTCGAAGATGTGCTGCGCGGCATGGATATGGAAGTGACTTCCGATTTTATTGCGATGGATATTCGACAGGCGTTGCATCATCTTGGCTCGATTGTCGGAGAGGTGAGTACGGATGACCTTTTGGGGAATATTTTTGGGCGGTTTTGTATTGGCAAATAAACCCGATGTCCTAAGTCTACTTCCCTCTCTTCCAAACAGCTACCGCCCGAGTCCTGTGCAGATTTCTAACTTCAAACCTATATCCTCTACGTCTCCGACGTAATTTTCAGCAACTTGCTGTTAAGTTTTTCACCAACTTGCACGCACGTCAGAGACGTTCAATATATTCATTTTAATTTAGGCAACTTAAAACATAGGGCTTGCGCCGAGCTTTTTAATAGGACTCGACAGACTTCTGACATCGGTGCCTTGAAGAAAGCGACGAAGGATGTGGAGGATGCGGTGAAGGATTTGAAGAAGTAGTGGTCGGGAGATTGGGGTGTTGCATTTTGAGAAGGAATAGAGTTGTTTTTTAAATGCAGCAATAAAATTCGGGCTTTATTGCTGTGCTACCATTTCAATCATCAAACTCAATTCTTCTATTGTTTGTTTTTCTCCCAAAAAGCCATTACTTTTAAAACGAATATTTCCAGCTTTGTCAATCACAAATTTTGTAGGGACGGCTGATACCCCAAAATCATTGACGACTTTATTGTTGACATCTAGCAGTACGTTAAAACGAAAACCTTTGTCGATTGTATAAATTTTTGCTGGGGTTATTTTATTTTTTCCTCCCTCCCAAGTGTCAATAAACAAGAAGACAACATCATCGCGTTTGGCATAAATATCGACCAATTTTTGCATAGCAGGGAAAGAGGCTTTGCAAGGAGCACACCAAGATGCCCAAAAATCCAAGACAACAATTTTTCCTTTTAAATCCTCAGATGAAACCTCTTCGCCCGAGAGATTTTTTAAGGTAAATATGGGTGCTGGGTTTTTAATCATCTTCTCTGTTAAATCATTCATAGGTTGGGTAATAATCGAAGCATTTATTGCTGACATTTTAGCTTCAAATTCAGCCCGCGTCCCTCCTTGTTCGATGAATAATCGCCAAAGTTGCTTGTCCATTTTTGCACTATTTATGTTACTACGATTGAGTCGAAACAAAGTAGTCAGTGTTTTTTCAGGACCTTTGGTTAATTCCAGAAATTCACAGTATTGCTCAACATAACGTGAGTTGGTAAAACGGTCTCTGGTACATATTTCATTTTGGATAGCCAAGGCTTGTTCTCTTTTCCCTAACCTAAAAAGTATTAATGCTTGAGATTCGCTAGCCCGATTTATTTGGTCATCAACTTTATTTTGATACCATCTTTTCGTCAGTATTTTGGGCTTTTGAACAGTTATTTCTTTCTCTATTTCAAGTAATTCTACTGTTTTTTTTTGCATAAAACAACCCTTCCTGAAGGTGTTTTTCACTTCTTTGAATCGTTTGTTTTGCCGAATTATTAGCGATAAACATAGAAGTGTTAATCTTTACACCATTACCTTCAATTTCGTCAAAAAACTTACGCCCTTTGCTAGGTGATTGCTGAAAATACTTTATTGCCACCTGACTCAGAACATTGTCAATCGACTTCTGATTTTCTACGCCTTCTGCTTGATAATTTCTTAGTTTTTTCAAATATTGTTTTTTGCTATTTACATTAGGTTCTACAAAAGACTTATTAGACAGGTATGTTGATTCAAGTGATTTGTCGGGATATTGTTTCATGCCAAATTTTATCAACTTTCTACTTAATTTTTTGAATAATGTGGAAGATTGAGACAGCCAAAGGAGCAAGGTGATATTGTAGCAATTTAAAATTTCTGCTTTGGATGGATTCGGTTTCTCCAAAATATTGTTAACCCATTGCTTGGTCAACAGCTTTGCCGCAACTAAATCAGTCTTTATTTTATGATTTAAAAAAGAGTTATATGCCATTGAATTCTTCCTTATGTCAGGGTATTTTTCAAATGACCGCTCAAATAAACTATCTGCTTGTTCACTTGATTTTTGGAGTCCTTTATGATTGCCATAGAAAGCATGCATTTGCCCTTGAGCAAAGATTGCTCCTCTTCTCAAGGTCATTCTGTCCGCTTCATAAAAAGAAACGGCATAGCCTGCACCATGCGTGGATTCCCTTGATGTTGCATCTTTGGGAAGTACTCGTATCAGCAATGCGATTGCTTCATTGGTTGAGGGGGTTTTGGCAACAAAGCGTTCCTGCTCTTTTGTCCACTCTAATTCTTTTACTTCAGACAATCCCATTGATATATTATCAAAATAATACGCAACCATTTGGATGTCCTGTGTTTTAGATGGTAGCTGGTCCGATGTGTATTCAACTAAAATCGAATCCCCTGGAACTGGGTGTGTAGGGGTGAACGTAAGATTTTGTGCGAACGCGGTGATGCCGCAGAATAGGAGTAGGGTTGTTAGTTTCATGAGTTGAAGGATTTGTTGTGAATGATTGTTTTAAATAAGGACGTATCACATTTATTAAATGCAGCAGCACGCAGACCTATGACGAGCAGTGAAAAAAGTACTTCAAACTCAAGACATCAATGAAATAATGCTAAAGTGTTTATTAACAATTTTTTCCCCTGCCAAATTTGAAACATCATTTATTTGTTGATAAACTTCATCTGAATTTTCTAAATAAAAAGTCGATACAGTGCCATTTATTTGACCTTGCCCTATGGGTTCTAATTTACATAATATTTCGTCTTCAAATTTTAAGACAATGTACATTTCTATATCAATATGATAAGATTTCTCATCAAATGTCCCCCAATCTTTCCCCTCTCTCTTACCTTTCTTATTAACTCCAAAGAAATCAATACTTACTAAGTGATATTTAGGAATCTGAACAGCAAGGTGCGATTTATTAGAAATGTTAAGCTCAATTTTTTTTTTATCTATTGAGTATTTTTTTATCTCAGATTGTAAATAATAAATTTCTCCCAAAATATGACTTGGCACTTTATTAAAAGTTATATTCCATTTATAAATATTATTTTCTTTTTTAAAAAAAAGGTTGCAATTTTCTCCATGATAGGTATTTTCATTAAAACCTTGAATTGCCCCTTTTTTCTGTCCTTCAAAAGAAACTTTTATTAATTCACTCCCAATCAATTGGGTCAATTCAATTTTTCCTTTATTATCTAATGTGCTTATAAAATTAAAATCGTGTTGCATAATTTTGAAGTTATAAGCACCTCTTTTGAAGATAACTCAAAGAGGTGCTTTTGAATAATAATTTAGTCAAATCTAATTTTGAATTTTTCGTTATTCTTAATTTGATTCCAATTATTGGCATTAGTTGGTCCAGTATAAAAAGCTACTGTCCAATTCCACCCTGTATCTGAATCCGGATAAAGAACTGTATAAATGCCTAAATTGCCTTGTGTTATTTCTCCAATTTTAAATACAGGATGTCCATTAAAATCTGTAAAACCTGTTGGACTGACTACCCCAAATTCATCTAAAATATCATCAAAAAATTCATTTGGAGAAAAATCGTCTAATTTTGCTCCATTGTTATTATCAATCCATCGAAATTTATCTTTGATTGTAGATACTCCTAACTTACTTCTCAATACATTATATAGTTTTAAAACAAATTCCTGTCCTAATATTTTGGCTTTCTTCAGTGCTGTGAACACCTTTTTTACTAAATTATATTTATCAACTAAAGCAAATCCAAACGAAGCCATTTTAGCAACAGGTAAGAAAGCATCTGCTTCATTTAATCCTATATCAATAGCATTATACATTGCATCTAACCAATTTCCCGAGCGTATATTTTCAAGTAATTCTGGACCTACTGTAATGATTGTTCCGCCTGGAACTAAATCAGCAATCAACTCTTGAAGCACTACTGCAAGCTGCTCTTTTAGTATATCCCATAGAATATCTCCTCCTGGAATAACATCTACATTCAATGCTTCTAAAGCCTCTAATAAATCATTGTCAGAAGCGGCGTCCATTCTAAGAGTTGTGTAGGCTTTCCCTACAACTGCTTTTACATTTGTTTCAGAATAGTTTGGATTAGAATTAAAAACATCTAATTCTTGAATAACTTCTCCATTCACCAACAACCAATCCTCCTCCGCCTCACTAAAATCAAACACCGAGTCTAAATCCTCCTTCAAAGTTACATAATTTCCAATAAACGCCCCCATATCCATCCCCTCTCCATCAGGAAATAATTCATAAAACTTGCTAATCGCAGCCATATTTGCAGGAAAATCTGCTGAATTCATCCCATTAGCTGCCAAGCCTTCCAAAATATGTAGCGGATTGCCTGCCCCACAAATAGCATTCAACAGATTAGGATTATTCTCCGCTAAATCAATGTAATCTTCAACAGCTTTTTCCGCAGTATTATTATTAGACGATTGATTTAAAAATATATTGAGGGGAGGAATCAAATCAGGATTAGCCAATAAAAAATTGATTTCAGAAGCACTCAATGCAATATCATCCAAGATAGCATCATACAGAATCGTAATGTTTAATTGAAGCGTCAAGTCTCCAAAAGCAGTGTTTTCATTACTATTTGTAGAAGGAGTTATGGGTTCATCATTAGAACCATTTTGATTTGGGGAAACCATTTCTTCGCATAATGGATTGGAAGGTGTTTCATTATTTACATTCGGACCTCCGCCACCATAATCTAAGGGTTTCCAATTATCAGTAGTAAATAAGTTACTATCGTCGCCATTGTTTCCTCCAGAAATTGTTGTTGAGCCACCATTATTAGTGTTGTCTATCCAAATAGTTAATCCATCATCAAAACAACATAATGCGGGAGAACAAGGTTGGAATTGATTAAAAGATACAGTTGCACAATATCCTCCATAGGTATAAAAAAAACACTCTGGACAACCACTTCTTGAATCAACATTATGATTTCCACTTAAATTTGCAGATGAGCTGTATAGATTCTGAGTAAAAATATCGAATAGTCCACGAACCATTATCAACCAACCATCAGTATCATCTTCTGCCAAGTCTAAGAAAGGTCGATAAACATATTTCAATTGCCATGTATCTCCTTCCCGAGATGCAAGTAATAAGCCATTGACAGTTTCTGAGTCGGGGTTCAATATTGGTATTGCTCCAAAATGCTTAGTCGCATCCTCTGCAAGATTACCTGCAATCGCTGCGTCCCAAGCAAGATAGTCAAACTTATCAACGAATTCAATAACGAACTCATTCTCTATATTTTGTTGCTAAATTACGTCATTGATGTCTTGGATAAAAGCAGCGTCATTTTCGTTTCTTTCTGTTGAAGCATTAATTAGCGTTGTGGCAAAATGCAAATCGAAAAAATTCTTCTCTAAATCTGACCTATAATGCCTGTCATTTTGATTAGTATCAGACGAAGAAGGTATGGACGAATTAGACAAACTATTGTCAGTTGAATCTTTTTTACAGCTAAAAATTATGATAGTGACCATGCCCAATATGCATAAATACTTTAAAATTTTCATACTAAAATGTGGTTTTGAGGCTCAGCTTGGGGTAAATCCCAAAAAGAGCGAATTATAAAAATAGATAGTTATAAAACGGGTCTGCAGACCGTGATTTTATTGCAAATTATTGATAGGGAAACAAAAGACAAGACTATGCCGATGTCTAATTCATTTCCCAATTTTTTCTTTAGAGCAGTTAAAAACTAAAGTTTCTGATAAGATTATAGCTGATGAATTTTATTTTACAACAAAGATAAAACGGATAAAACGATAAGGATAAAAATAACTTCTTGTAAAATATAAGCTAAGATTGTAAATTTACCACCTCAAATAATATTAAAACCTAAATTACTATGACCAACGGAACAAAACTACGCATGATTCGCCAAATCAAAGGCTACAAACAAGACTATGCAGCCGAAAAGTTGGGGATGTCACAAACCAATTACAGCAATATTGAAAGTGGAAAAACGGAGTTGAAAATAGATGTGCTGGAAAAATTTGCTGAAATTCACGGAATAGAACCAGCAGATATTTTGCAATTTGGGGAACAATACGTTTTCAACAACCATAATCAACAAGGCGGGGGATTTGGTAGTAGTGTTTCTATTGAGAATCATTATTCAGAAAAAATTATTGAATTATATGAGCGTCAGATTGAATGGTTCAAAAGAGAAAATGAAGGGCTAAAAGTGGAGTTGAAGCTTTTGAGAAAACAAAATTGATTGTACAGTAGCCACGTACTTTAGTACGTCGGCAACCTTGACTGCCAGCGTGCTAAAATACGCGACTACAACTAAAAAAATGAAACGAATCGCCCTCGACATGGACGACGTCATCGCGAACGTCATTCCCAAATTTTTGGATTTATACGAAGCAGAATTTGGCTACCGCCCAACCGAAGAAGAATACAGAGGTGGCAAAGTCTATGACCTGCCCAATGCGGCACATCTGCGCAAGCATTTATACGACCCAAGTTTTTTTTCTGACTTAGCGGTGATGGAAAACAGTCAGGAAGTGGTGGAGTGGTTGACGCAAAATTTTGATGTTTATTTGATTACTTCAACGACGGAATTTAAACATTCTTTTGTACCAAAATATGAATGGCTGAGCCGAAATTTCCCTTGCATTTCCTGGAAAAAGTATATTTTTTGTGGTGAGAAAATGTTTATCCAAGCCGATTACATGATTGATGATAAAGGTAGTAATTTAGAAACCTTTACGGGGAAAGGCGTCTTGTATTCCGCACCGCACAATGTCCATGAAACGCGTTTTGATAGAGTGAATAATTGGTTGGAAGTCAAGGCGTATTTTGAAAAGGTGCTGCTGGATTAAGCGTTTTTATACTTGTTTTGAACTTGATTCATTGCAAAAAGGATTTCCCGACCAATTTGTCGCACGCGTTCATCATATTTTGCTTCCTCCAAATCTGTATCATCAAAATTCTTCGGGTCATTGTATGGCAAGGCTAATCTGAAATCACAACCCGATACGATTGGACAGCCCTCGTCCGCTTGCGTACAAACCATAATTGCTCCGAATGCCTCTTGCGGATTGGGTGCATCATCGTATTTTTTTGAAAATGCTGGATAGGCTTCCATCCCTTCTTTCCAACTGACTTGATATTTTGGATTATCTGGATTTCCTTCGGCAGTTATTTTAAAACCAGTTTTTTGTAAGGCCTTTACTGCTCGAATATTAAACGCGGTGGCTTCTGTTCCGCCTGAGAAAGTATGAATTTCAGGCAACTGAAAATACGCTGCGGCGACTGCTAACCAAATTTGCCCCAAATGACTTCTTCGTGAATTGTGCGTACAAATGACGATTAGTTTTGGAACTTGCTTATCCACATATTTTTGTGAAATATAGTTACTGAGAACAATTAATTTCTCTTGCCTTGCTTTTGGAATCAAGTCAAATTCTGCTTCCAATTCTTGACAAACGGTTTGTGTTTCTTTAAAAAAAGTCGATTGTTGATGGCTCATTTTTCTCATTTTTAAACGGCAAAAAATTCTAAACACTCTTTGCAAATACATTTATTGCCATACTCCCCTTTCAACTGGTCCAGCGTTTTTTGAAAAACCCGCGTCCCCATACACCAACAACTCGAATCAGAATAACACAACATCGGTCGCTGACAACGCCCACATTTTTTGGTAAAACTTCCATCGACTTCTACATACGAGCAATCTACTTGTCCTCCCAATGGCGGATTCATTTTGCGCACCCGCACCTTCATTTCCCGAATCATCCCATAGTTGTTCTTGATACCTAAGGAAATTCGTTGCGCCACATTTTCAATCAATTTGGAAGGAATACGCATGACGCCTTCACAAATATGATAAATCGTTTCGTAGTTAATTGTCTCTTTCAAATTATCAGAAACAGCGGCTTTATTGACATTCGATTCAATATAAACGTCCACGACGTAATCCGTCCCGATGAGTTGTTCTTCTTTATAAAAACCGTGATAGGCATAGAATTTCATGCCTTCTAATGCGATTGTTGCCATTGATTTATTTTTTATTTGTCATTCCGACGTTCCTTTGTCATTCCGACCGAAGTGGAGGAATCTGGCATGATGCCCCCTCCCAGATTCCTCCACTTCGGTCGGAATGACAAGGGAAATAGAATGTCAAAAATAAAAAAAATCCCCAACCGATTGCTCGATTGAGGATTTTTATATGCTGAAATAATTCAAATTGCTCTTAGTCTCCATGCGCCGAACGCCGTCAACCGTGAGCCGTTAAATTACTCTTCTTCAGACTTTGCAATTGGCTTACCGCCGTCAGACAAATCTTGCCATTTTTTCAATTCGTCCCATTTTCCATCTGCTGCCATTTGCGCTTGCTCTGGCCAAGTCGTTGGATTGTGGAAACCGAAGTTGCCTTCTGCTTCTGTCAACATAGTTTTGATGTCTTCCGCTTTAGCCGCAGCCAATTGAGCGAAAGTCATGATACCATTGTTGTTCAAGACGCCTTGAATTTTAGGACCGATTCCTTCAACTTTAGTCAATTTATCAGCTGCTACTTCTACTTTCGCTTCAGCCGCTGGTGCTGCTACTTCAGTAGATGCTTCTTTCACTTCAGCCTTTACTTCTTCTTTTTTAGGAGCAGCTTTTTTCAACGGTGGAGGAGTAGGAGCAGCACCTTGCAATGCTACTTTCAAATCTGCCAATCCTGCCAAGTCACCAAGCGTTGTTTTTTCAACTTTCTCTTGTGTTTTCTTAACAGCCGTTCGTGTTTCTTTACGTTCAGCATCTTTCTCTGCACGTACAGAATCATCCGCCTCACGACGAATATCATCCAAGTAGCGCGTATGAGAAACGATGATTCGCTTGTCGTCACGGTTGAATTCGATAACTTTGATGGTCAACACTTCTTCCACTTCCGCTAATTTGCCATCTTCCTTGCGCAAGTGACGAATTGGTGCGAATGCTTCCAAACCATAAGGCAATTGTACGATGCCACCTTTGTCGTCGCGGCGTACGATAGTACCTTCGTGGTAAGAACCAACTGGGAAAACATTTTCGAAAGTATCCCAAGGATTCTCTTCCGTTTGTTTGTGACCCAATGACAATTTACGGTGGTTTTGGTCAATGTCCAAAATCACAACATCAATGTCTTTACCTACTTTAGTAAATTCAGATGGGTGATTGTATCGCTTCGTCCAAGACAAATCAGAAATGTGAATCATTCCTCCGATACCGTCAGTCATTTCGATGAATACACCGTAAGGCGTCAAGTTTTTCACTTTACCTGTGTGGCGGCTTCCCAATGGGAATTTATCAGCGATAACCGTCCATGGGTCTTCGCTCATTTGCTTCACAGATAACGACATTTTGCGGTCGTTTCGGTTAACGGTAACCACTTTTGCGTCCAATTCTTCCCCCATTTTGAAGAACTCACGCGCGTTGATTGGCTGGTTGCTCCAGCTAACCTCCGATACGTGAATCAAGCCCTCAACACCTGGCTGAATTTCCAAGAAAGCACCGTAGTCTTCGATATTGACGATTTTACCTTTAACGGTAGAACCTTCGCTAATCGTTTCTGCCAATACTTCCCACGGATGTGGTTGCAATTGTTTAAGACCCAAAGAAATACGTTTCTTGTTCTCATCAAAATCAAGTACAACAACGTTGATTTTTTGATTCAAAGAAAGAATTTGATTCGGGTGACTAATTCGACCCCAAGAAATATCAGTGATATACAATAGACCATCAACACCTCCCAAATCAAGGAATGCACCAAAGTCTGTAATGTTTTTAACCAATCCTTCAAGAACCTGACCTTTTTCAAGGCTACCGATGATAGCTTCACGTTGTTCCGCCAAGTCGCTTTCAATCAATGCTTTGTGAGATACAACTGCATTTTTGATTTGCTCGTTGATTTTGACAACTTTGAATTCCATCTCGCGACCAACGAATTGGTCATAGTCCATAATTGGCTTAATGTCAATTTGTGAACCTGGCAAGAACGTCTCCAAACCGCTACAGTCAGCAATCAAACCACCTTTAGTTTTGTGGATGATTTTACCTTTAATTACTGTACCGTTTTCAAACGAATCTTTGATAGATTCCCATGCCTGCAACAATTTAGCTTTACGACGAGACAAAACCAATTGTCCGCGCTCATCCTCTTGCTTTTCAACATAAACACTAACTGAATCACCAACCGCCATATCTGGCATATCGCGAAATTCACTTAATGAAACCAAACCATCAGATTTGTAGTTGATGTCCAAAAGTACGTCACCGTCGTTGATAGAGGTTACGATACCATTGACAATTTGGCTGTCCGCAACAGAGCTTAACGTAGCGTCATACTCCTCAATGTAAGCAGCGATTTCCGCGTCAGAATACGTCAAAACCTGTCGGTTACCACCATCCCAATCGAAGTCATCGTGTGGCGTATCGTCCACGATTTCCTCGTCTAAGTCTGGCATCGGCTCAGCCACATCCTCTTCGGTCATGGTTGGCGTCACAACTGGTGCTGCTGCTGCTTTTACTTTTTCAACAACTGGCGCTACCGTTTCTTTCACAGCTTCCACTGTCTCAGTTACGGTTTCTTTTGCTGTTTCTGCAACTTCAGTTGTTGCTTCTTTCACAGACTCAACTGCTTCTGCGGCTACTTCTTTTGCTTTTTCAACAACTGTCTCAGGAGTTGTTTCAGGCGTCACTGCATCATTTGCAGTTTCTTCCATTTCTGGATTTTTTTCTTCTAGCATCGAATGAATGCTTTTAGTTTGATGAAAATTAGACGATGAAAGTTTATTTTAAAATGTCAATAAAACGAGTTTAAAAAAGGGACTTTCATTTTTTTCCTAATTTTCAAATTAATTAAAAATAAGGTTGATACTCTGTTTTTTTAGAAAAGATAGACTTTTCCTCCAAAACGGGCGCGAAATTACTATTTATTTCCTTGAAAAACAAGGTTTTAGAATAATAATTAAACCGAGTATTTAAATATTTCAAGAATATTGCTTGAAATGTGGAAAGAAAGTGGATTTTTGCCGTTGAAAATATGTAAAAAACTATGAAAATCAGTATCCTACTTCCTGTTTTCAACGCGGGTTCGTTTCTTTCAACGTGCCTCAATTCCATCATCCAGCAAACTGAATTGGACTGGGAGTTGCTGGCTGTCAATGATTTTTCAACCGATGATTCTGATGAAATTTTAAAAACATTCGCTGCAAAAGACGCTCGAATTCGAGTTTTTCAAAATACGGAAAAAGGCATCATTCCAGCCTTGCGATTAGCGTTTGAAAATAGTGAAGGGCAGTTGATTACGCGAATGGACGCGGACGATGTGATGCCCGTGGAAAAGTTAGCTGTTTTAAAATCAATTTTAAGTAAAAATGGGCAAGGGCATTTAGCAACGGGCTGCGTGAAATATTTTAAAACAGAAAGTAACTCGGGTCTCCAACCCGATACTCTATGGGAGCAAGAAATCACTAAAAATCCACCTTCCGACGGCTACCTGAAATACGAAAACTGGCTCAACAACCTAACCATTCAAAGCAATAATTTTTCAGAAATTTACAAAGAATGCGTCATTCCGTCACCGTGTTGGATGGTTTTTCGCGAAGATTTAATTCGCTGCGGCGCATTTGAGGATTCGACTTATCCAGAAGATTACGACCTTTGTTTTCGATTTTATAAACATGGTTTGAAAGTAATCGGCAGCGAACAAATTTTGCATTATTGGCGCGACCATTCCACGCGCTCGTCGCGCACGATGGAGGTCTATTCCAATAATAATTATTTCAATTTAAAATTGCCTTATTTTTTGGAATTGGAATATGATGAGAGCTGTCCGTTAGTGCTTTGGGGCGCAGGCAAAAAAGGTAAAAAATTAGCGCGAATGCTGAAAAACAAAGGTATTTCCTACCATTGGCTGTGCAATAATCCACGAAAATGGGGCATTCAATTATTTGGCTCAACGCTGAAAAATTTTGATCAATTGCAGGATTTGGAACGTCCGAAAGTGATTATCGCAGTGGCGTCGCCTGATGGAAAAGCGGAGATTTTGCGGTATTTTGAAACGGTGAATTTAGGGGAGGAAGCTTATTATTTTTTTACTTGATTCACAGCCATAGCGTGGCGGCACTCTTGAACATTTTTCGTACATTTTTAAGCGTGCCGCCGCTCTGCGGCTTAGAATGTGGGGCGAAGTATTATGTTACCAAGAGGGTTGCCACGCTGTGGCTGTGAGTGCGAATTAATTTTGTAAATCCCGTTACTCTCATCTACAAAATGGCGTGAACTAAGATTTACTAAATCTGTGAGATTTAGCAAATCGGAAACCGAGGAGCAGATTTGCTAAATTTCAAAAATTCAGTAAATCTCTTTTAAAACCCATTTCACCCTATTCTGAAGATAAACGTCTCATTTCAAAGCAAAAAATCACAAAAAATGGCAACTAACCTAAAAACAAAAAGGCAAACCTTTCATTTTGATAATTTAACCATCAAAATCAACCGCGCCACCAACATCGACGAACTCATCGAAGCCTTTTTTGCTTTAGACCAAAACGATGTCGCATACAAAGACGACCAAATGCCGTATTGGGCAGATTTATGGCACTCAGCAGTAGCATTAGCCAATTTTTTGGTGAAAGAAAAGGTCATTCAAAAAGGCATGAAAGTGACGGAAATTGGTTGCGGATTGGGCTTTACGGGTATCGTGGCGAGTCAGTTGGGGGCGGAAGTGATTTTTACTGATTACATTCAGGCGGCGGTCGATTTTGCGGAAGAAAATTGGTCATTGAATGAAGTCAATCCCGCTCAATTTGCGACGATGGATTGGCGAAATCCGAATCCTGATTTTGCGGCAGAACTCATTATCGCCGCAGATGTCGCTTATGAAAAAGAGGTGCATTCCGCCCTGTTAAAAACCTTCAAAACGCTGTGTCAATCTGGTAGCACCATTTTATTAAGTGACCCCAATCGACCGCAGACTCGCCCGTTTATGCGAAGTTTGGAAAAGGAAGGATTTATGGTTTCAGAGCATTCTGTGGAGCAAAAATTGGATGATTCGACGGTTCGAGTGAATATTTTTAAGCTAAAAAAGGCGTAAATCATGCTAATTTTAAAGAAATTTTAACCCCTACAAATTATGCTTTTCCGACCTTTGCAACCTCTTTTATTATACAAGTGAAAAACACCATTTAAAAAAATACAGTTGATTAAGTGCTACTCGAATAACTAATCAACCAATAACTAATTTAGCTTATGAAAAAGATACTGGCATTTTTGACGATGATGGCGTTGGTCGTGGTGACTTTCGCGCAAACCAACCAATACACCGAAGCAAAACAGTCTGACCCGGCTGCAACAAAACTGTTGAATAAAGTAAAGGCAAAATACGAATCCTACAAAACGATGCAGGCAAATTTCACGCTGACGATTGAAATTCCGGAAGAAGCGGAGGAAGTGCAAAAAGGGAAATTCATGCAATCGGGCGAAAAATATCGCTTGGAGGCAGAAGCACAAACGATGGTTTCGGATGGCGAGACGCTTTGGTTGCACATGAAAAATAGCGAAGAAGTACAGATTAATGATGTGGAAGAAGACGAAGGCGATATTTTATCACCGAGCAGCTTTTTGAACTTTTATGAATCAGAGGAATTTGTTTATTTTTTGGTGAATGAATTTTCTGAAAATGGGGTAGTCATACAGCAGATTGAGTTCAAGCCTTTGGATGAAGATTCGGAATACCACAAGGTGCGTTTGACCTTGAATAAAAAGACAAATGACGTGATGCGCATTAAAGCATTTTCAAAAGATGGCTCGCGATTTACATTTGAAATGGGCAAATTGATTGCGAATCCGACGTTTCCTGCTGCTACTTTTAAAATGGTAAAATCAGAATGTCCTGATTGTCATTGGGAAGATATGCGGATTTAGCGTTTTCTCCACTAAGCAGTAGCGGTAATTAATTCCGTTTTCAAACTACTCTCTGTCCGCACGCACCACGAACTTTTTTTGTTCCCTCTATAAATAATACTTTCGTGGTGCGGACGGACAGAAAATAGCAAAAGAGCAAAATCAAAGTCTTAACGTACCCAAATAAAATTAGACATTTGCCTTAAAGTAAAAAAGCTGTACTTCCATCAGCAGTACAGCTTTTTTTATTTGCAAAATTTAGGAACAGAATTTGCAATATTCAAATAAATCTTGTCCTTATTGCTTTGCTAATCAACCAATTAACTCCTTCAACCGAATCAACTAAACGACTATCTTATTCACTTCTGAAATGTCTTATACAAAACGAAATTTGTTAGCAAAACATTAAATCATCATTTTTTAGTTGCAAAGCACAATAATTTCACCTTTATTGGGGTCTTAAATTGCAGTTTTTACAAATTAAAAAAGTATAACTTCTAGGTAACATACCAATCCAAAGGAAGTTAGATAATGAATGAAACCGTCACACGTCATATTATTTTTTGTGGCTTTGTTGCTTTCCTGTAACCGTCCCACACTCCGCATGAACGATTATGCGGTGCATGGCATCGACGTCTCCCACCACCAACAGCACATCGACTGGGATAAAATTGCGACTCAAAATATTCACTTCGCTTTTGCGAAAGCGACGGAAGGCATGACGCATGTTGACACCTTGTTTTGTCACAATTGGGAGGAAATGAACCGCGTTGGTATTTTACGGGGTGCATATCATTTTTATCGCCCAAAGGTTTCTTCTACTTTGCAAGCAGATAACTTCGCCGATTTGGTGGAGATGCAATACGGTGATTTGCCGCCTGTCTTGGATGTGGAAGTGACGGACGGTATCGAAGGGGCAGATTTGATTAATGGCATTCAAAATTGGTTGACACTCGTTGAACAAAAGACGACGATGACACCTATTATATATACCAACCAAAATTTTTACAACAAGCATCTGGCAGGGCATTTTTCACGAAACTTAATCTGGATTGCGCGCTACAATTCTTTATTCAATCCACATTTAGTGAATGACGCTGATTGGAAATTTTGGCAATACGGCAATCGCGGACAACTTGATGGTATTGATAGTAACGTGGATTTTAATGTTTTCAACGGAACGCTTTTAGAATTAGAACAACTTTGCTACGGTGAGCCTATGGTGCTGAGTTGGCTGTAACCAAACCATTTTTTTGAGTAAAAACTTTCCTTTCCCTTCTTTCTCTCCTTTTAAACTTATTACCTTTGGCGACGTTTTAAAAATAAAACCTAAATTTTTTAGTAATTAGAAGTCAAATATTAGAATAATTATGATTAAAAATGGGGAGCAAAATGTTTTATTAGAAATAAATCTCCTTATTTAGCAGCAATCTTCTGACTCCTGACCCCTGACTTCTGACTCCTAAAATAAATTTCATCAATCTAAAATAAGAATCAATTATGGCTTTCCAACTTCCGGATTTACCTTATTCTTTTGATGCGTTAGAACCACATATCGACGCACGAACTATGGAAATTCACCACGGTAAACACCACGCGGGCTATACCAAAAAATTAAATGCTGCCATCGAAGGCACTGACCTTGAAGGCAAGAAAATCGAAGAAATTTTGGCAAATGTGTCCAAGCATGGCGCGGGCGTTCGCAACAATGGCGGTGGCTTTTACAACCACAGCTTGTTTTGGTCAATCATGTCGCCAGACGGTGGCGGTGAACCATCGGAGCGCATGAATATTTCCAAAGCGATTAACCGCGATTTTGGTAGTTTTGAAAAATTCAAAGAAGCATTTTCTAACGCGGCAAAAACACAATTTGGCTCAGGATGGGCATGGTTGTGTGTGGACAAAGACGATAAATTATCTGTTTGTGGTACACCAAATCAAGACAACCCCTTGATGGATGTGGTGACGCACTGCAACGCTACGCCAATTTTAGGATTGGATGTATGGGAACATGCTTATTACTTGAATTATCAAAACCGTCGCCCTGATTATGTTGGTGCATTTTTTAATGTTATCGACTGGCAGGCAGTAAGTACTCGGTACAATAATGCAAACGAAGGCGCGTCTGATTTTTCATAGAAAGAATTAGTGAAAGGTCAGAGGTCAGACCATTTTATTGTCAGAAGACAGAAAAATAAAATACTGCATGTCAGACCTCTGACAACAAAGCGGTCTAGCTTAAAAAAAAATACTCGAAAGGCAAAATGGCTTTTCGGGTATTTTTTTGCCTTTTAATGACTTTTTTTCTCCAATTTTTCACCAAAAAATGATTAGGACTTGACAAGGCATTTTAAAAAGCCTAAATTGTCTTTTTTTGTAACTACTCAGGTAGGTTTTGTTTTTCAAAGGGGTTTTAGGGGAGAGATAAATTGGATTTTTATAAAAAATCCAATTTATCTCTCCCCTAAGTCTCCTCCCCGCGCCGCCTGCGGCGGCGCGGTTGAGTGTCTTGAGGGTAAAAAGTGGTTTTGCAACCACTTTTCACCCTCAAACTCCCACGAAAACTACCTGAGTAGTTACCTTTTTTTAAATTGAATTCGTACTTAAAAAAAATTATGGATTGATAAGTGAAAACGATTCAATAACTTGAGCCATTATGCCCCGATAGAATCGGGATTTGCAACTTGTTCTTTTTCCTTCTAAAAAGCCTAAAAAATAGTTTCGTAGCGACGGCTGCTATGCAACGATTTTTAAAACTTTTTACAAGAAAAAATTACGGCGCATTCTGGCTCAACTTATTAAATTCTTTTCACTAAACGACAAAAGCATTATAGAAACACAACATTTTTTTTTCACCCATAAACATTCAATTCCATGATTATTTTAGGCATTTTAGTGCTTATCGTTTGCCTATTTGGTGGCGATATTTTTTCCCAGGCTTAGACAACTGGAGGCACACTCAACAACAAATAGGAGTTAGGGAGTTTATAAAAAATAATATACCCACTCTGACTCCTTTTTTTATTGATAAGGCGTTGAATGCGATTGATATTCGGGAGTAGATAATCGGGATAATTTTGTACCAAAAAAGCCGTCATCTTAAAAGTGTGATGCGTCAGTTGATTGATTTTTTTTTCGCGCCTTGTCACTCACTTCATCATAGACCTCTTCTCAGAGTTTAGTCGGGTCTTGTTCAATCAGCAACATGCAGTGACAGGCTGTTTATATGGTTAGGAATATGGTGATACTCTGACTTATTTTATTCCTTATTCTGCTATTTTGAACCCCCAATATATACAAATTAAGCAAGTGATTAAACTAATTCCAATATTTAAAAAAGCGTGAAATATTTCTCCTTGCTGAAAAAGCTGAAAGGTATCACTCGAAAACGTTGAAAAAGTGCTAAATCCCCCACAAAATCCCGTCATCAACAAAAAACGATGATAATGTCCCGCGTCTGTTTTCAAACTTAGACCGACTAAATAGCCTAAAATTAAGCAACTAATAATATTGGCAATCAACGTCGCCAACGGAAACGTCATCTTGTGGTCAACCAATAAATGTGCGATGCCATAGCGACACATACTACCCAATCCGCCACCAATAAATACGAGAAAATAATTGAACATTCAACATCAAAATTAAAATGAAAATTAAAATGAAAACGCGCGCTTTTGATTTTCATTTTAATTTTCATTTTGATTAAAAAATCACTCTCCTATCGTCTTTATCAACATCCCCTTTGTTACCTTGTCCGCCAGTTGCATCCCATTCAAAATTGAGAGTTCTTCTAATCGATTGGCAGGCATATTGTAGGATTGCAAGGCCACTTTTAGCGTCGCGTCTTTCTTCACGGTTTCGATGCGGATGCGTTCCGCTTTCTTATTTAATTTCGTTGGGTCTGTCAATTTTTTAAACTGCCTAAACGTATTGTCAAAAGTCGATTTGTATCTGCCAAAATTAGCCGTTTCTGACAAGCCACTTAACTGATACACCCGCCCATCATACTCAATCATATAAATCAGTAAGCGCACTTTGTTCTGCTGCATATTCCCCATCATTTCGACGGCTTTCAAGCCATTGACATTGATGTTTTTCTTGCTCATCACTTGGATAGAATCCTTTGAAATTGCCGCCTGCATCGCCGAAACCGCACTTGTTCCTTGTGCTAAATTCATCAAAATCACTGCCTTGCCATCTACGGGCGCGATTTGCAATTGCGCGGGCGTGTTCACTGTTTTCCAACTGCCCGGTATCGGAAATTGAAACTTCATTTCTGGATGATAAAAATAATTGTTCTCCACATATCCCTGATTCGGGTCTTCGCCATATACCAAACCATCAATCATTCGTAAGTATTTATCGCGATTGACGCGGTAGCTGTTTTTATTGTCTTTTTCCTGCTGTTTTGACGCCATCGAATTTACTTTTTGATAGCGGTCAAGCGGGTCGGGGTGCGTAGATAAGAAGGTCGGAATTTGTTCGCCATCGCCACGCATTCGGTGCAGCGTGTTGAAAAACCCAGCCATTTCATGAGCGTCGTAGCCGATTTCGGTAGAATATTCCACGCCGAGTTTATCGGATTGACTTTCATGATTCCGACCAAACTTTAAAAATGCCAACTGCAAGCCTGTACTCGCCAAATTGGAATATTGTCTAAAATCTTCTGAAAGCACTACGCCCAACACAAAACCCAGCTGCCCAATCATTTGCGAACTATATTGCTTCGCGGAATGCCGTGCGGTGATGTGTCCAATCTCGTGTCCCAACACGCCCGCAAATTCTGCTTCATTATTAAAATGTGCCATAATACCTCTCGTAAAATAGACATAGCCACCAGGCACAGCAAAAGCATTGACAACGGGCGAATCCAAAATTTTAAACTCATAAGGCAAATTTGGTCGATGCGAAACTGCCGCCATTTGCTTACCTTTTTCATTGATAAATTTTTGCAGACGGTCATCATCATATTTACCAAATGTACCGACGATGCTTGGATCAGACTGTTTGCCGAGTGCCAATTCTTGTTTTGTGGACATCAGACTCAATTCCTTTTTGCCTGTCACTGGATTGCGAACGCATTGCCAAGTGACCATAAGGAGTAGGGAGAGTAGAAGGCTAATTTCGAGTATTTGTCGTATATTCTTCACGGTTGAAATGTTTAGTTTTAAATAAATTGAGTGTATAAATAAATAGCTGACGAAATAATTTTACGCTGAAAATTAACACATTTATCGTTATTGACTAGCTTTTTTAAAAAAAAACTAAAACCAGCATATTTTTAAAACAACCAATAAATACCAAATAACACTTAGTCTTCCTGTGACATTTACACTTACTTTACCTATCAATTTAACATTTTAACCAATATTACAAAAAAAAATGTATTTAAATATGCCCTGACATTTTGTATAAAAAAACATATTTTATAGTTTTGATTTTTAGTTTAGCAAAAATTTAGAAAGGCATATTTACTATTTTCGCTCCCCACTACAGCACTTTATTATTTTTACTATACTAAACTCAATCTTCTCAAAATAGAACACAAAAAAGGCGTTATAATTTTTAATAAAGAAAAGTCTTTCGGTCTCCCACATTTTATACTATTACTCAAGGATATTGAGCATATTTTATAGCCAAAAACACTATAAACCCAAATGATTTGATAGGTAAAAAATAATAATTACATTGCTTTTAAAATAATATGTGAACCATTTTATCAGCTTAAAAAAAGGAGTCTCTGATAAAATAATTTATCAAAATCAAACATAACTTTTATAATTTTTATTCAAAAAAAACTTGAACTATGAGTAAAATTACCCTTGTTATTAGCTTTTTATTTTTTGCAGTTGTAGGGTTAACTGCTCAAACAGAAACTACCACCGACGCATCAACTAACGCTATACCAAAAGGTGACGCGATGGAGCTTGGTCTTCATGCAGGTCACTTCTTTACCTCAGGCAACGTGGATTTTAAACCTGGGTTTGGCGCAGGAATCCATCTTCGACAAGCCTTAGATTACGTATTTTCCTTACGAGCCAGCGCGCTTTATGCACAAGGAAAAGGAGAAGATCCTGGCAATATCCGTAGCAACGAAACGACTTACCTTTCGGGTTCTCTTCAAGCCATTGCTTCTTTGAATAATTTAAAATGGAGCATGGATGAGCGCAAAACCAACTTATTTGTTTTCGCTGGATTTGGGGTTAATTCTTTTGAAACAGAATTAACGGAACAAGATGTTGTTACTAAATTTGATAGCAAATTGACTGCTCAAATGGAATTTGGAGGGGGTATTAGCTTTCGCATTAATGAACGATTTAATGTTGGAATCGAACATCAAATTGCCTACTTACTAAGTAGCGACCGAGCAGATTTGTTAGATGGTGTGCAAACTTTTACAAGCGCAGATGACCGTTCTACTTTCAACGACTTGGTCAATTACACCAGCGTTCGACTAAATTTTAACTTAACGGGCAAAGACCAAAAAACGGAGCCACTCTACTGGATGAACCCAATGGAAGCTATCGTCAATGATGTTCAATTACTGAAAGATACGCGAATAACGTTAACCGATGCAGATGGTGACGGTGTCATTGATGCGATGGATGAAGAAGAAGAAACTATCGCTAATGCCCCCGTTAATGTCAAAGGAATTACTTTGGATAGCGACAACGATGGCATTCCAGATTATAACGATTTAGAGCCATATTCTGCGCCTGGTGCAACAGTAAATGGTCGCGGTGTGGCAGAGAAAGAAGACATCATGGCGGAAGTAGAGCGCATGGTTGAAGAGCGGTTAAAAGATTTTCAACCAGCAACGCCTGAGCCACAAGCAATAGGAACGTTGTCTTTATACGATTGGTTTTTGCCAAGTGTTTATTTTGGAACGGGCAGCCACACGGTTGGCGTAGCGGATTATGGCACATTAGCAAATGTGGCATTGGTGATGAAAAATAACAAAAACACGAAATTTTCTGTCATAGGCTTTACCGACAGTGCGGGGTCAGAAGACACGAATAACTTATTGTCTTATAAACGGTCAAAATCTGTTTTGGAATTATTGGTCAGCAAATTTGACGTGCCGCGCGAGCAATTGGTTTTGATTTGGAAAGGAGAAGAGTCAAGCATCGTGGAAGGCTCAAATATCGTTAATCGACGAGTTGAGTTTCATGTCAATAACGGCGCAGCAGAAATGAATGCCCCTCGTAATTAATCTAAAAAAATAAATTTTAGCGAGTGCTTTTTTTAAGTACTTATCTAAAGTATAACTTATTTTTCAATTGATAAAAATTGAAACACCTATGAAGAAATTTATCCTTTTATTTATAGTATTTGTATCAAGCTTACACTTGAACGCCCAAACAATCATTCAAGGAACAATTAGGGACCTTACAACCAATGACCCTTTGATTGGTGCTTTTGTAACCATTAAAGGGACCAAGTTAGGGTCGGTCAGTGACCTTAGTGGCAATTTTCAAATTATCGCACCGTCTTCGTCCGAACCTAAAAAAATGTTCATCTTAGTGAATCATTTAGGGTATTACGATGGCTTGGAAGTGATGGAAATTTTGCCAATTGATGATGGTGAGACCATTATCCGAAATTTTGACTTAGAACCCGACCCCCTGACCTTGAAAGACGTGACGGTGACGGCAAATCGAGTCGAAGAAGAACTGCAGGATGTACCCGTAGCCGCGACGGTTTTGGATGCGAAAAACCTCGAAGTTCGTACTGTTGCAACCGCAGAAGAAGCATTTGAGATTGT
The DNA here is from genome assembly GCA_947561585.1 of Caprella mutica. Taxonomy (NCBI): domain Eukaryota; kingdom Metazoa; phylum Arthropoda; class Malacostraca; order Amphipoda; family Caprellidae; genus Caprella; species Caprella mutica. The sequence goes on from CANNZV010003246.1 coordinate 61,403, forward strand.
TCCCAATTTGATTTTGGGTGGCTTTTTACCTGGTCGTCCGTCGATTTCTTTGCGGGGATTGGCATCAGACTTTACAAATGCAGGTATCGAAAACTCTGTTGGATTGTATATCGACGACGTTTTCCAATCGCGTTCTTATAATTTCAACAATACCTTGATGGATGTGGAGCGGGTGGAAGTTTTGCGTGGACCACAAGGAACACTCTTTGGTAAAAATACCATTGGTGGATTGCTGCACATTATTTCTGAAAAACCCAAATTTGGCAACTTTGCCTCTGTTGAATTGAGCGGTGGAAATTACCGTTTTTTGCAAGCCCGGGGAAAAGTCAATACGCAATTAGTACCTGATAAATTGGCACTTCGAATCGCAGGAGCGTATCGAAAGCGCGACGGTTGGATACAAGAACCAGACCCAAAAATCAATGAGTCAAACGGTGTTGACTTTTTTGGTGGAAGAATGGGATTACTTTATCAGCCGAAAGAGAATGTCGAGGTTTTGATAAGAGGTTACTATTCAGAAGACAACAAAGCAGATTTTACAGTTGATTACAAAACGCCAGATAGCGGTGTTGACCGAATTCCAATCGGGCCCGATGAAGTAAGTCCTGACGACCGAGCAGTGACTTATGATAATGCTTCCGCTGGTTTTGAACGCGAAGATTATGGTGCTTCTGGAACCGTAAATTGGAAACTAAAAGACGGCGTACATAAAGTATCTTCCGTAACTTCTTACAGCGACAATCACACGATCTTTACCCGTGATTTTGATGCGAGTCTTTCTAATGCAGCCTTGTTGACACGGGAAGCAGATGTCAATTCTTTTACGCAAGAATTACGGATTTCGACACCGCGTGAAAATCGAAAATTGTTCTACGTTGGAGGTTTATTCTTCTTGAAGGATAAAGTCACTAACCGAGATTCTTTAGCATTGGGTAGTGATATGGGACCAGTTTGGGAATCCATTTTAGGACTACCTCCTATGGCTTTAGACAATTACTTTGAATACACTAATATTAATAGTGAAATTACTAGCACAAGTTATGCTGCATTCTTAAATACTTCTTTTGAAGTATCTGACCGCATTCGGATTAATGCAGGTGGTCGTTATACCTATGAAGAAAAGGCAATTAAATTTGCTGCTGAACCATTCAGCCCTTTTGAAATAATGTCTCGATTTGTATCTGCGCCAGTAGCCAGTAAAGAAGCACCATTAGAACGAACCAATACGCAGGGGACCTTCTCTGGAAATATTGGTTTGGATTTTAAAACAACGGATAAGACATTATTGTATGTTAACTTCTCTCGTGGTTTTAAAGGGGCTGGTTTTAATATTGGATTTTCAAGTGAGCAAGACCCAGACAAGCAGGCTTTTTTATTCAAGCCTGAATTTGTTACCAATTACGAATTTGGAATAAAACTGAAACAAGGTAACCGCTTTTTGTTCAATGCCGCAGCCTTTGTGACTGATTTCCAAGACAAGCAGGAAGCCGTAGCTGCAGGTACGTCTTTATTTGTATCGAATGCAAAAGCAGTGCAGGGGCAAGGATTTGAAGCAGAATTTACGGGCATTTGGAATAGATTTTTCAAAACAGATGCTTCGATTGGTATTTTAAATTTGGAATATACCGATTTCCCTTTTCCTAGTCAAGCTAGTCCATCTGACACGATTAATCTGAGTGGAAACAAAGCCTTGAAAGCGCCGAGTTTCACCTTCAAATTTTCTCCTGAGTTTCATGCGAATGTTGGAAAAGAATTGAAATTATTAGTACGCGGTGATTACAACTTTGTTGGAAAAGCGTACAACGATATTTACAATACCGAAAGTTTTGCACGTCAACCAACAGGCTTAATCAATGCACGAGTCACGGTTTCGACCAAAGATGAAAAATTTGCCATCTCCCTTTGGGGTAAAAACTTGACAGATGAAACCTTTTATCAGCATGGTTGGAGTTTCGTATTTGGAGACTTAGCTTCCGTCAATCCACCTCGAATGATAGGCATGGAATTAAGGATGAATTTTTATTAAGTCAACTACCTTTTTAAGAAAAAGCAGCTTCAAAATACCGAAGCTGCTTTTTTTTAAAAATTTAAACGTACATTTCTATAAAAAAATAACATTAATTTCTACTTTCAAACCTCCCTTCTAAGCAAACGAAAACTGACATCACTCCTTTCTAAAAATAAACCACAACCTCTTTTGTTCATTGTTCCTTAAATAGTCGTTTTCGAATACGCAAAACTGAAACACATGAAAAAATATATTTTACTTTTCGCTATTTCTGTTTTTTCCTTGAATGCCAACGCACAGACGGTTTTGCAAGGCACTATCCTTGATTTATCTACTGGATATTCATTAATTGGCGCTTATGTTACCATCAAAGGCACAAAATTGTCCACAGTCAGCGATGTCAATGGGCGGTATCAAATTGTCATTCCTTCCTTGACCAAGTCGCAAAAATTATTTGTGTATGTCAATAGTTTGGGCTTCAAAGAGTCCTTAGAAGTAGTCGAAATCTTACCCATTGACGACGGGGAAACGGTTGTCCGAAATTTTGAATTAGAACCCGACCCATTGACTTTGCAAAACGTCACCGTCACCGCCAATCACGTCGAAGAAGAACTTCAGGATGTGCCGATTGCCGCCACAGTCGTGACGGCAAAAAACATGGAAAAGCGAAATGTAGCAGACACGGAAGAAGCCTTAGCCTTTGTACCCAACTTGGTATCAGATTCCTACTTGCCGAGTCGCGCGACGTTTTCTTTACGAGGATTGGCGTCTGATTTTACGAATTTGGGTGTTGAAAATTCGGTTGGACTATACATCGACGACGTTTTTTACAGCCGTTCGTTTAATTTTAATCAGACCTTGATGGACATTGAGCGGGTCGAAGTTTTGCGTGGGCCGCAAGGAACGTTATTTGGAAAAAATACGGTCGGCGGCGTTTTGCACGTTATTTCAGAATCGCCAAAGTTTGATAATTTTGCAGCAGTCGAGTTGAATGCTGGTAATTTTAACTATTTGCAATTGCGTGGAAAAGGCAATGTGGAATTGGTGGATGACAAATTGGCAGTGAGAGTTTCTGGCGCATATCGAAGTCGCGACGGTTGGTTATTGGAAAAAAATAACGCGTTGTCAGATAGAAACGGCATTACCTTTTATGGTGGCCGCGGTTCGATGTTGTACAAACCAAATGATAAAATTGATGTGACCGTCAAAGGCACTTATACGAAAGATACGCGCGCTGATTTTACGATAGATTACAAAACGCCAGAAGATGGCATTGACACCATTCCCGTCATTACCAATTCAGATTTTGATGAAACGATTGACATGGACCGTCGCGTTTTTCAAAATGAAGACATCTTTTTTAATCGACAAAATTACGGTGGCGTTGCCAAAGTAAATGTGCAGTTGGATGAGGTACACCAATTAACTTCTATCACTTCTTATAATGGTAGCGAGTCCTCATTCTTACGGGATTTTGATGCGTCGTCGGCGAGTGTTGGCACATTTGGGAAAAACGCTGAATTGACTGCTTTTACCCAAGAATTGCGGATAGCGACGCCTCGCGAAAACCGAAAATTTTTCTACATCGGTGGCGTTTTTTTAATGGAAGAACAGTTGACCAACTCCGATACGCTACAAATGCGCGAAGACATGGTGCCGATTTGGGAAGATAAACTCAAGGAAGAATATGATTTGAATGTCACGCTTCCTGCAGATTATGAGGAAACGGCTTACAATCATAGTTTCATTGATTCGAAAAGTTATGCGGCATATTTAAGTGCGTCATACGAATTTTCTGAACGTATTCGTTTGAATGCTGGTGTGCGGTATTCGCGCGAAGAAAAAGACATTGAATATTATCAGGAATGTATTTGTTTGAGTGGCGATATTCAGCCGATGGCCTTGTTTGTTGCACCACCTGCGGGTAGTGCGGAATCGCCGTTAGCGCGTAGTTTGACAAACAATGCAGTATCTGGAAATATCGGCGTGGACTTCAAAACGACCGATAAAATTTTGGTCTATATCAATCTGGCGCGAGGATTCAAAGGGGCGGGTTTCAATGTTAGTTTGTCGCCCGAAGCGGATGTAGATAAATTGCCGTTTACATTCAAACCTGAATACATCAATAGCTACGAATTGGGTTTGAAATTAAAAACGAATAATCGTTATTTATTCAACGCAGCCGTTTTTGTTACCGATTTTCGGGACAAGCAAGAAGTCGTCTCCGTTGGAAGTACGACGATTGTGGACAATGCGCGAGCGGTGCAAGGGCAGGGTGCAGAGGTCGAATTTACGGGTATTTGGACGAGTTTTTTCAAAACAGACATCGCCGTTGGTGCGCTGAACATGAAATATATTGATTTTGAATTTGACAATCCAAGCACACCCGAAGTAGAAAATTTGAGTGGAAATCAAGCCTTCAAAGCAGCGCCATTGACCTTTAAATTTGCGCCAGAATTTCATACGCCCTTGGGCAAAAAATTAAAATTGCTCATCCGTGGTGACTATAATTTTGTTGGCAAAACGTACAACGACATTTTTAATACGGAAGGTTTGGCGCGACAGGCAACGGGACAAATCAACACTCGAATCAGCATTTCTACTAAAAATGAACGCTTCGGCATCGCCTTATGGGGCAAGAATTTGACGAATGAAACTTATGTGCAACATGGTTGGTCATACATTTTTGCTGACCAAGTAGCGATTAATCCACCGCGATTGATTGGAATGGAATTGCGGGTGAATTTTTATTAGTCGAGTTACCGGTTGCGAGTTGCCCCATGTGACGTGTTTTTAGACAGAATTTTGGTGAAAATTTTAAATTACAAGTAAAACCTATATAGTGGCTGACCGAAAATGCTTGAATAATCCCTCTATTGAAGCATTTTTTTAAGGAAAATAGCGGAAAAAGATATTTTCAAATGACTGTTTCTATTTGGGTAACAAGTCTAATTAGAAAAAATGGTCATGACGAGGTTCATAAGTGAGTGACATTATTTCGATAGTTTTCTTTTAAAAATCGTTGCATAGTCTGCACTACGGAACTATTTTTAAGCGGAAAATAGCGGAATAAAGATGCTCTTAAAATTATCCAAATAAATAGGGTCACTCACTTAATGAAAACGATTCACTAACTTGGAAAAGACTAAAGTATTGAATTCAAATTTATTTATTTATTTAGTATTTTAAAACTTAGTGAAAACGATTTAATAAGTTGAGCCAGAATGCGCCGTAATTTTTTTCTTGTAAAAAGTTTTAAAAATCAGTGCATAGCCCTGTTACTGACTTATTTTTAAAGGTTTTTAGAAGGAAAAAGGACAAGTTGCAAATCCCGATTCTATCGGGGCATAATGGCTCAAGTTATTGAATAGTTTTCACTTAAATGTTTAAATATAAAATTGTCGCATCTGAGACATTTCAAACAAAACGCCCACCAGCACAACACCATAACTCCTTGATAATCAACTATCAACATCCTTGCCATACTCTTGTTATACTTTCGTGATACCTATCTCTCCAATCGCTCCTACCTTTGCACAATTAACAACAAAATTTTAATTTTAAAAAAGTAAAAACTCGTTTTATCATGAAAAATTTTCAAATTTATTTCTTCGTTGCTTTATTCGGATTCTTTTTTACCGCTTGTAGCGACGATGACACTTCGACCCCCGACACCGCAAATTTCACATTAAACCTAAATGGTTTAGAAGACCTTGGTAGCGATTATGCTTACGAAGGTTGGATTATCGTAGATGGCAGTCCTGTATCCACAGGTGTATTCAATGTAGGTACAGACGGAAATGCTTCTTCCACTTCTTTTAGTGTTGCTTCGGCTGACTTAGATGCAGCAACAGCGTTTGTTTTAACCATCGAACCTTCACCAGACTCTGACCCTGCGCCAAGTGATGTACACATTTTAGCTGGCGACTTCTCAGGCGACAATGCTAACTTAACGGTTAGCCATGGCGCAGCTATCGGCGATGATTTCAGCACCTCAACAGGGACTTACATCTTGGCAACTCCAACGAATGGCAACGATAATGACGAAAACAGCGGTGTGTGGTTTCTTGACCCAACTGCTGGACCAGGTGCTGGATTAGACTTACCGACTTTACCTGCTGGCTGGGTATATGAAGGCTGGGCTGTTATTGACGGTACGCCTGTGACGACTGGACGATTTACAGCATTGGATGCAGCGGATGACGATGCTTCTTTCAGCGGTGACTTGGCTGGACCACCATTTCCAGGGGAGGATTTCTTGAACAATGCACCGGGAGACTTGTCTTTCCCAGTTGATTTGGCAGGAACAACGGTTGTGATTTCAGTAGAACCTTCGCCAGACAATAGTCCTGCACCATTTTTATTGAAACCTTTGGTAGCGGGTGTGGCAGCAACGGCAACTGACCATACGCCTTACAGCATGACGAACAACAGTGCTAATACCAATCCAACAGGAACGGTAGTTAGATAAAAATAGAATTTGTATTTGCTAGCTAACTTATTTGGTTTGCGCCATTTCAATTTGTTTTGAAATGGCGTTTTTTTATTTTCATTAACTGCAATCAATTTTTTTTCACTTTCCATCAATCAACTCTTCTTTTTGACCAATAATTGGCTATTTTTGACCAACACAATAAAAACCACTCAACGACTTCACCAATTTTGGTGTTTGCTTATTTATGGTACGAAATACATTAGTCAAAATATTGCTGTCGCCCTTCTCCTTGCTATACGGATTCGGGGTGAGTCTGCGCGATTTTTTTTATCGAAAAGGATTACTCAAAGGCGTAGAATTCAATATGCCCGTCATCTCTGTTGGCAACCTCTCCGTTGGTGGCGCGGGCAAAACGCCGCATATTGAATACCTGATTCGATTGACAAAAGATTATTTGAATGTGGCTACGTTGAGTCGCGGGTATAAGCGAAAAACGAAGGGCTATATCGAAGCCACGCCCGTCAGCACTGCCGAACAGGTAGGTGACGAACCGCTACAATTCAAGCGAAAATATCCAGAAATTATGGTCACGGTCTCGGAAAGCCGCACTTTTGGCATTCCTGAAATCATGAAAAACCGTCCGCATACGCAAGTCGTTTTATTGGACGACGCTTTTCAACATCGGTCGGTGAAGCCAGGGCTAAATATCTTATTGACTGAATTTCATCATCCTTTCACTAAGGACTATTTATTGCCTTCAGGACGGTTACGCGAGTGGCGGTCGGCCTATCAGCGCGCGGATGTGATTATTGTGACCAAATGCCCGGATGACATCACCGAAG
>CANNZV010003247.1:0-68667 GCA_947561585.1 Caprella mutica
ACATAACCATTAATCAGTGTACCTAGGTTCCTAACCACTAACCAGTGTACCTAGGTACCTAACCACTAACCAGTGTACCTAGGTACCTAACCACTAACCAGTGTACCTAGGTACCTAACCACTAACCATGTACCTAGGTACCTAACCACTAACCAGTGTACCTAGGTTCCTAACCTCTAACCAGTGTACCTAGGTACCTAACCACTAACCAGTGTACCTAGGTACCTAACCACTAACCAGTGTATCTAGGTACCTAACCACTAACCACTGTACCTTGATACCTAACCAGTTACCTGGGTACCTAACTAGTTACCTGGGTACCTAACCAGTTATCTAGGTACTTAACCACTAACCAGTGTACCTTGGTACCTAACCACTAACCAGTGTGCCTTGGTAGCTAACCACAAACCAGTGTACCTTGGTACCAAACCAGTGTACCTAACCACTAACCAGTGTACCTAACCACTAACAGTGTACCTTGGGACCTAACCACTAACCAGTGTACCTAGGTACCTAACCACTAACCAGTTACCTAGGTACCTAACCACTAACCAGTGTACCTAGACACTAACCAGTGTACCTTGGTACCTAACCACTAACCAGTGTACCTTGGGACCTATTCATTAATCAGTGTACCTTGGTAGCTAGACACTTACCAGTGTACGTAGGTACCTAACCACTAACCAGTGTACCTAGGTTCCTAATCATTAACCAGTGTACCTAGGTACATAACCATTAATCAGTGTACCTAGGTTCCTAACCACTAACCAGTGTACCTAGGTACCTAACCACTAACCAGTGTACCTAGGTACCTAACCAGTGTACCTAACCACTAACCAGTGTATCTAGGTACCTAACCACTAACCACTGTACCTTGGTACCTAACCAGTTACCTGGGTACCTAACCAGTTATCTAGGTACTTAACCACTAACCAGTGTACCTTGGTAACCTAACCACTAACCAGTGTACCTTGGTACCTAACCACAAACAGTGTACCTTGGTACCAAACCAGTGTATCTAACCACTAACCAGTGTACCTAACCACTAACCAGTGTACCTAACCACTAACCAGTGTACCTAACCACTAACCAGTGTACCTAGGTACCTAGACACTAACCAGTGTACCTTGGTACCTAACCACTAACCAGTGTACCTAGACACTAACCAGTGTACCTTGGTACCTAACCACCAACCAGTGTACCTTGGGACCTAATCATTAACCAGTGTACCTAGGTTCTTAACCACTAACCAGTGTACCTTGGTACCTAACCACTAACCAGTGTACCTTGGTACCTAACCACTAACCAGTGTACCTTGGGAACCTAATCATTAACCAGTGTACCTAGGTACATAACCATTAATCAGTGTACCTAGGTTCCTAACCACTAACCAGTGTACCTTGGTACCTAACCACTAACCAGTGTACCTTGGTACCTAACCACTAACCAGTGTACCTTGGGACCTAATCATTAACCAGTGTACCTAGGTACATAACCATTAATCAGTGTACCTAGGTTCCTAACCACTAACCAGTGTACCTTGGTACCTAACCAGTGTACCTTGGTACCTAACCAGTGTACCTAACCACTAACCAGTGTATCTAGGTACCTAACCACTAACCACTGTACCTAGATACCTAACCAGTTACCTGGGTACCTAACTAGTTACCTGGGTACCTAACCAGTTATCTAGGTACTTAACCACTACCCAGTGTACCTAGGTACCTAACCACTAACCAGTGTACCTTGGTACCTAACCACAAACCAGTGTACCTTGGTACCTAATCAGTTACCTAGGTTTCTAACCAGTTACCTAGGTACCTAACCAGTTACCTAGGTACCTAACCAGTTACCTAGGTACCTAACCAGTTAACTAGGTACCTAACCAGTGCGGTAACCTCGTTAAGTAACTGGTGCGGTAACCTTGTTAGGTAACTAGTCGGTAACCTTTTTTGGTAACTAGTGCGATTACCTTGTTAGTTAACTAGTGTAGCTAGTTAGGTAACTAGTGTAACTTACAGTAATTAATAATGAAAACGAGTATAAATAGTTGAGTAACTAGTGTAACTAGTTAGGTAACTAATGGAATTAGGTATCTAACTAGTATATTCTGGTTACCTGACTACTGTAACTAGTTACCTAACTAGTGTAACTAGGTACCAAGCTAGTTTTTTTAAATGTGTTTATTAAGTTTAATATATACACATGAGCTTATTTCAAGATGGCTCGATTCTTATACCATCATATTAGTACCTATCTAGTTCTCTTCCACGACTCCATCTTGCTAGCAGCAGATGAAGTGTGTACTTGGAAAGACTAGTGTATCTAGTTCCCTAGTCAGTAGCTACCTAACTACAGTATCTATCTAGGTTCATAGATACTCTAGTTAGGTAGGTTTTCCTAGATACTCTAATACTCTTTCAAGCATTGTTCGTTTTCCCCATTCATGAGTTTCCCGTCAGTGTCAGCCCCGCTTCATACACTTACATACATTTCGTAATCACGAGTAATTATTGAGTAAAGTGCGCGGAATTTATATGTCATACTCTATAATATATACATTATACTTCAATTATATTATAAAATTGAATTGCTTGGCTCCTAAAAAATTGTTAATATTTATTACAGAAATAAATACCATTTCCCAAGCAGTTAATTTTAGGTGAATCTAATATCAATGATAGATCGTCAATAGAAAATCGAAGAAATACAAGTTACTACATGCCTAACTGACTACGAAGCTTATAGCAATATACGCACACACACAGCAATGCATGCTCAACCCCCCTTGACCTTAGCGCCAAAATTAAAATGATCTTTCATTAATATTTTATATACTGTCGTACATTATAAAATATCAGTCAACAAAGAAATATGAGCAAACAGTTAAATAGAGGCATCATATTTCTAAGTGTAATCATTCACTTCTTATTCTATTTGTGAAACTGTAGTAAATACATAAAGGATACCTCTCCACTGTATCTACTCCCCTCCCCCTGTTGGGGTACGGTCAAGAGCCCCCCCGGTCAAGAGCCCCCCGGTCATGAGCCCCCCCGGTCACGAGCCCCCCCGGTCATGAGCCCCCCTAGGTCACGAGCCCCCCCCTCCAGTTTTTTAATCCTTATTTACCTAGTTAAACAAATGAAGAACTACTTAGATAGAAATAACTGAGAGTTGCTAATGTAGTTTGTTGTATCCGCTAGATTGTTGTACTGCACACATCATGATTGTTTAATGACCTGGCAGGGGGTTCGGGGGGCGGGCACGCCCCCCGATATACATATATTTTATGTCTAATCAGTAATGAACTACAAAAGTGTCAATAAGGATTAAATAATATAGGTAAATAAGGATTTAAAAACAGGGGGGCTCGTGACCGGGGGGGCTCATGACCGGGGGGGCTTATGACCTAGGGGGGCTCATGACCGGGGGGGCTCTTGACCGGGGGGATCTTATGACCGGGGGGCTCTTGACCGGGGGGGCTTATGACCTACACCCCCCCCTGTTAGTCCCCCCCCCCCCACAGAAACCCGTTAGCTACCAACAACGATGATAAACCAAAATTATTAAAGCGGGAATTAATTAAAAAGAAACACTTACATTAATAACTGATATACCAACCATTATTAATCGAAAAAATTGATAACGACCAATAATTACTATTTGATACTTAAAATATTATAACATTATTGAAATTATAATTATTATATGATTGTGTCACAATTGTCACACTTTTTTGACGACTTTTCAAAAGTTTCAATAAAATATTAAAACTTAGTGTTCGGAAAAAGTATACAATTTTTTATCGTTAGATGTGTAATAAAATATAGTTTTAATTACTTACAGTGTCATTGCACACGATTTATTTTCAATGTAATAACTAATAACATTATTATATATGTATACTTTGACTGTCACAGTTTATATTTAGTATCATTTACCTACATCGATATTTTAAATATTGATAGTTATTTTCTTACCCACCTTTACTATTCAAATTATCTGCAACATTATTTGCACCGTTCATATTATCTAAACTTCAATTTAATATAAATAATTGTTTTTTAATATATATAAAAAATATCATTATGAATTGTTTTAATAAAAATTACTCATTGTTACAACAAATTTTTTTCATTAACTTTATATTATAAATAATAATTATTGCAGTACAGTAATAATAAAACTCTCAATAACCTGCACTGTAATAATATACCAATAATGTTAGAACTCACTGTACTTAATGTCTAGCAGCTCTAGCCAATCAGAAGGCTCGTTACAAATTGCAAAATTATTCTTAGCGTAGATCAGTTGCAGTCTGTGAGAGAGTAACATTGATACCTGAATAATGATCTACGCTTATATTGCCGTAGATTACTATGTTTGAATGCGAAGTGAGAGTAATGAAAAGTGATCTACGGGTGTAGAGCACTTTACAGTCGAATCATTTGGAACTTTTGTAAAGTGATCTGTAGCTGTAGATCACTTTACACTGTTACTAGTTAGCGATGGAGAATTTTGCGTAGATCACTAATCAAAGTTACTCTTCAATTACGGGGCGTTATACATTAACAGAATTTTGCAAAATAAAAAGTGAAACAAGATTGAACAATAACTAAAAAACAGCCCTGAAGTTTCATCGAATATTCAGCAGCTCATACTCCTAGAAAACCACTTACATCAGATTTTAGTTCTACATGAGACATTTTAAAATAACTATCTTACTCAGGGGATTGGCTAACTTGTTCGGCTTAAAAATTTTTTTTTTAAGTTCTCATGAAAAACGAGTTTTTCAATGTAAAATGAGAATTTCGGGATAACATCAACGCCTAATACCTACTTAACTAACTGAGGGTGACGAGGCTGGATTCATTTGAAGGAAGAAAAATTTTTCAACTAAGTGAAAGAGGGATATATGAATTTTAAAAAATGATTCAGGAGACGGTGCGTAGAAACACCGGAATGGACCGAAACGAAACGGACCGGAACGGACCGAAACGGAGTCAAATATGTATGTCGGAGTACAGTTCGCATCATTTCAAATGCTCAGGGGTGTTATATATTGCCAAAAAACACTTGCATGAACTCCGGAAGGGACCAAAATGAACCGGAACGGACTGAAACGGAGTCATATATGTATGTTAGATTACTGTTTGCATCATTTTAAATGTTCATGGAGGTTATGTATTGCAAAAGAATACTTGCATTAACATATAAAGAGGTTAATCAAGAGAAACTTACTTATTACCATACTATGCTTATTACGACCAGCGTTATTTCAGATAATCGTATACAAGATTCCGGGGTTTTAGAAACAACATACTGATAGTCTTTCCCATTGCATGATACGTGTACTGGTTGAGACTGTCTGTATTTATCTGTCTATTCCTATCCGTTAATTCTTTTCTGTCTATTCCTATCCATTAATTCTTATCTGTCTCTTTCTATCCGTTAATTACTATCTGTCTATTCTTTACTATTAATTATTATCTGTCTATTCATATTTTAATTATTATCTGTCTATTCCCATTCGTTAACTATTATCTGTTTTTTCCTATCCGTTAATTCTTTTCTGTCTATTCTTATATGTCTATTCCTATCCGCTAATTATTATCTGTTCATTCATATCCGTTGACTATTATCTGTCTATTCTTTTCCGTTAATTCTTATCTGTTTATTCTTATCTGTCTATTCTTATCCATTAATTCTTATCTGTCTCTTTCTATCCGTTAATTACTATCTGTCTATTCTTTACTATTAATTATTATCTGTCTATTCTTATTTTAATTATTATCTGTCTATTCCCATTCGTTAACTATTATCTGTTTTTTCCTATCCGTTAATTCTTTTCTGTCTATTCTTATATGTCTATTCCTATCCGCTAATTATTATCTGTTCATTCATATCCGTTGACTATTATCTGTCTATTCTTTTCCGTTAATTCTTATCTGTTTATTCTTATCTGTCTATTCTTATCCGTTAATTATTATCTGTATATTCTTTTCCGTTAATTTTTATATGTTTATTCATATCTGTCTATTCTTATCCGTTAATTATTATCTGTCTATTCTTTTCCGTTAATTTTTATTTGTTTATTCATATCTGTCTATTCTTATCCGTTAATTATTATCTGTCTATTCTTTTCCGTTAATTTTTATTTATTTATTCATATATGTCTATTCTTATCTGTCTATTCATATCTGGCTATTCTTATTTGTCTAATCTTATCTGTCTATTCTTATCCGTCTATTCTTATCCGTTAATTATTATCTGTCTATTCTTATCTGTCTATTCTTATCCGTTAATTATTATCTGTCTTCCGGTGTTTCTACGCACCGTCTCCTGAATCATTTTTTAAAATTCATATATCCCTCTTTCACTTAGTTGAATAATTTTTCTTTTTCTGAAGTTAGCCAATCCATTTACTGTAAATACTATAATTGCTTTTATAATTCTTTTACGAAAAAGTAAGTCCTTTCAGACAGATTCACTGATACAGTATGTATTAAAAAAAGTTATACAATAATTAATGTTTCAATCCAAGATAATTAGACCTCATAAAAGCGAATTTTCAGTATGTTAAAGCTATATTCCTAATTAACATCCATTTCAACTGAGACAATACTACTTTCTTTCTCTTTATGGTGTATTGCCTTATGCGTCTTCATGAACTCATTAAAGTGTAAAACTTGTAGTCAGTTGGGGAGTTATAGGACGATGCAGAAATCAAACTTATATTCTGACGTCTCGGTGAACAGTTATAGATGCAGAAGTTGGGAACTTAATAATGGTGACCGGAGAATTCGCCGTGGGAAATTTCGCCGTCGTTATTTTCGCCGCAGGAATTTTTGCCGCTGGAAAATTTAGTCTACCAATCAAAACACTTCAAATTTTATACAGCGACCTCTTGTCACACAAAATTATACGATTACTGATTAAAATAAACATTGCACATATGAACAGTTAACTTAAATTTTAGGAATCTTAAGTTTATCAGATAAACAATATTACATAATCACCTACAATTAATATTTACAATTATAAATTCTTACAAAAAAAATCTATGATTATGTATCTAAAAATTTCCGTCGTATTTATTTAACAAATTGGTTTACTTTATAATTATCAATATTTTTTATTAATACTTTTTTCTATCAGGTAATGGAATAGTTATGTCCTGTATAATTTATCCTTCACGGCGAATATTCCTCACGGCGATTTTTCCTAACGGTGAATTTTCCAACGGCGAAAATTCCGACGGCGAATTTTCCCCCGGCGAAAATTCCTAGAACCCTTAGTAATATATTATATGTATTTGATCATAATTATCAGGAATTTAGTTTCTTTATCTTTGATGAGAGAGAGGAAGATATATGTGGTGAAAATACTGTACATAATGGATTTTCAAATCTTAAATCTTAAATTACCAATAGTCAAATTGAACTTGCTGTGTAACCCATGAAAAAATTATAGGTCACTCATGAGAATATATATTTAATAAAGTAAACAAGAATTATATAATTTGAATATATTTAATTAGTTTTGTAAGTTAAAGGCATTTTTTTCCACCATTTCTTTATTCACAATAATAAAAAAAAATTATTTGAAAAATATGTTATATAATATTTTATTCATTATTTAACATATTTAATTAATGTGTTATTTAAATAAAATTGAAAATAGGTTAGGCAAAAAAGGACAAATACTAGTAACTTTGTAAAACTTTTGAATATTGTGAATGACGTTGTTTTCTTCAAAAGATACTACGCTGTTGATTGAAAACAAGTTTATTGCTTTATGGAAGACTGTTTTTTAGAAAAGGCTGCATATTCGTATCATTAGAGTGACACATGGAATTATTAATCCAAACATAGATGATCAACAACATGCTCTACATTAGTACATATCCCAGGTAACATTGAGATATTCTCGGAATATTCCCTCGAAATCTATATATTCCTTCATTATCTGCTATCGTAAAATGATATTGAGGGAATATTCCAGGAATTAGTGAAAATTAGTTGATCCCCAAAAGATATCGAGAAAGTATTCCAGGAATTAGTGAAAATTGAATGATCCCTAACGATATCGAAGGAATATTCCAGGAATTAGTGAAAATTAGTTGATCCCTATCGATATCGAGGGAATATTCAAGGAATTAGTGAAAATTAATTGATTCACTAACGAAATCAAGGGAATATTCCAGGAATTACTGAAAATTAGTTGATCCCGTAACGATATCGAGGGAATATTCCAAGAATTAGTGAAATTAGTTGAACCCCTAACGATATCGAGGGAATATTCCAGGAATTGGTGATAATTTGGTGATCCCAAACGGTATCGAAGGAATATTGTTAGGATTATTGAAAATTACTTCACCCACTAACGATCTCGAGGAAATATTCCAGGAATAAATGAAAATTAGTTGATCCCCTAATGATATCAAGGAAATATTACAGGAATTAATGAAAACTAGATGTTCCCTTCCGATATCGAGGGAATGTTCCAGGAATTAGTGAAAATTAGTTGATTCCCTATCGATATCGAGGGAATATTCCAAGAATTACTGAAAATTATAGTTGATCCCATAAAGATATCGAATGAATATTCCAGGAATTAATAAAAATTTGTTGATTCCCTAACAATATCGAGAGAATATTTCAGGAGTTAGTGGAGAATAGTTGATCCCCTAAAAATTATAAAAGAAATGATTATAATAGAAAATATGAAATAATCTATGAAATATGAAACTATACTCAACGATGATAACCTAAAGATAAACTTGAGTTATCATATTGCCTAAAGTTCATTACAAATCCCACTTCTACTGTGTCCAAGATGGTCGAGTGGTTAGCAATGCAAGCAGAAGTCAACAAGGTGCTGCTTCGAGACCCGGAAACATCACTTCATTTTTTCTTCATTTCTTTCCATTTAATTTTTAAATAACAATATGTTTTATTCAACTAATTCATGTAAAGTCAAACGTACACGTACAAATGCAGTATATGCTAGGAAATATTAATTTTGGTATACTTATTTTTATATCCTTCCTCTATTTTAGATATCAAAAAAATATTCAGGGAATATTCCCATTTGATTCCCTCGAAATTGAGGGAATATTTGATTCCCTCGACAAGAGAAAACTGAGAAAGCATTCATTTATACAAAAGCTGAATTAACTATGCATGTTTATTATACTTTTTTATAAACACGGACCAATATGATTGCGATCCAAATGGTCTGTGACCAAAATGACCACGACCTAAATGACTGCGACCCAAATGACCACGACCCAAATGGCATAGACCCCCAAGTAATATTGTACGATCGTAGGTTTATTGTTAATCAATATTTAAATCAATAACCTCTCCATCCCTCATAAATATAATCATTTAACACAACAAATATTGGACGGATACCAGTAACAAAAAAATATATAAAACATTGGCGAATGTGTTGACGATTAACTGATAAAGAATCTTTATGAAATATATTCTAATTGCTATTTTTATCGGTGCAAATTTGTCCTAATAATGCAACAACGTTGGAATGATGCAACAATCATGCAGAAGTGTTAACTGGGATCTCTGCAATAGATGTGTTTGGTCGATTAATACCATCCAATTAGAAAATATAATAGCCAATTTTAAATGGATCGTTCTGTTGTGTGAATATTTGTTGTGTGAATAAACTCAGACAAAGCTGCTGAACTGTCAATAAATTTGCGATGGCCTCTAAGATGTTCATAAACATGGGTACATATCTGTCATCATATTTTATTCAATAATTTCTCAGATGGAACTTCAATTATGTCTATCTGAGAAAATGGTATTATGATCGATTTAAGTTTGCATTGTTATCCGAATATGGTGTCGAAAAAGCCACGCCATTCGTTACCGATCGGTTTAATCTACATAAATTTTTTTTTTTCTAATCTGGTTCTTTTAAATATGAATGAATATTTTACAAATTTTTAATTTTAACATGTGATCTATTAATAAACGTATTATTATTTTTATATTTATTATTGTCTCACTTCTGCTATTTTTATGAAAAATCCTTAAGAAATTACTGGAAATAACCATCAACCGAGTCGTCAAAATAATGAAGCTAAAAATTATATCAATTTAGATGGAACTCATAATTTTCGTTTTTTCCTACTTAATCATAATCAAATTTATAATGAGGTAAACCTTAAATGAAATTTTATTTTTATACTGGAATTCAACTGCTATCAAATAAATTCACTTATCAAAATATTATCAGAGTTCAGAGTAGAATGTGTCTGTTAGAAAATAATCAACAAACATAGAAATTTATATTACTACCAAATACCTTCATTTTCTGATCGTATAATGAAATAGTAGACTTAATAGTTAGAAAATTTATCAATTCCATATAAATGATCCTTTGGATCAGTTGAACAATAATCTTTACCAGTAATCTTCACTTTCAGTCTTTCTGAAAATTTGCACAGAATACGTTTACAGTGATTAGATAGCTTTGAAAAATAAAATTAAAATCAACTGCACTTACCGTTTCTGCATACAACATCAAGAGATTTTCTCTATATGCAGCTACTTTCATTAAATTTTTTGTCTTTTTACAGTACAAAAGAGCTACGTTTCGTTTGTTTTATATAAAATAGAATTGCTCAGCAGTAAAGTATATTAATAGAATTTTTCTATATTATACCTTAAGTTAAAGAAATCCATTCATTAACGATAGGTTCATTAGAGTACATATCATTATTGCAAACTAAATTATTAAAATCGATAAAAGAACAACCAAAATCAGTAAAAAAAATTTAAAGCTTACTAAATATTTAAAAGGGTTTTCATATTAGATATTTATATTGATGATTTAGTTTTCATTGATGTGCTGATATCTTACTCCGAACCTTTTGTGAGTTGATGCTTAATGTAAAGAAATAAAGTTGAGTACAAAAAAAAAAAGAAATTCAAAAATAGAGAATAATTTTAATCATTCAGAATATCGATTGTATAGATATATCATTTAGGTGTTTTCGAAACTATAATTGAGTAAAACAAATTATATTACACTTTTTTATAATTTTTTGGTGTTTTTGAATTTGAGATTCCAGTTTGCGATTGCAAAAGAATTGTAAACTTCAATAATAAGACCCCGTTTTTATACCATAGATGAAGAAATAGTGGATAAAACAACCATATTTTTTTCATTTCCATTACCCTAGTAACCAAGGGACTGGTCCATGCGTACTAGTCCTCATGACGAAATAAAAATAATTTTATTTATAAACCGATTTGGAAGCTGACTTATCATGACTTTTACTTTTCAAAATAGTTACATATGATTAGACAAAAAAGAAGATGATAAATGGCAAGATACTCATATTATGAGCATTTATTCAAAGATACAGGGTGTATTTCACAAACTATTGAAGATACTTGTCTCTTTCTGGAATTTTTTCCTTTGTTGTACCTTTCTCCATCCACAGTTAAATTTTCATCAAGTTTTCTTCATTTTTGTGGATATTATAAGGATTTTATTGATGGGTGGTGAGATATATTTGCGCAAATGGTTCGAAAAACTAAGATATATTTGTTTCTTATCTTTGCTTATTATTTTCTTTTAAATATATAATTATCTTTTGGCGTTTACCAATGAATGTGTAAATATCTAATGAAGGTTTTTATAAAGAAAACATATCGAAAAGGCAATTGTAAGGATTTTATAACAGTTTTAGTGAGGACTGGAACTCACGGACCAGTCCCTAGTTTACTGAGCAAACTTTTAATGACTAGGTTACTAGGGTTAACACACATAAAATGAATTTGAACACGAAGTTCATCGCTTTATTTAGCTGATTTTCTTATTTTGATTGAATTTTGGTCCAGTAACGGAAACTTCGGTCTCGATATTTCTGTCTCAGAATTATAAATGACCTCACAACATAAATGATCATTATGTTGTTTGCTGTATCCGCTAGTTTGTTGTACTGCACACTTCATGATTTTTTAAAGACCTGGCAGTTTTGTTTATAAACCTGAGACCGAGTTTTCCGAGACCTAATTTTCCAACACCAAAATTTCCTTGAACCGAATAATGGATATATGCCTTATCAAAATTAGGAATACAATTATTTGTTTGGATCATTTCACTATAAAAGAGTTATCTAAAATATAATCTTACTATTTGCTTATTAATAAGCGGCCTATGCCTATATGACAGATCATGGTACGATAAACCATCTCATTATATAATTTAACTGTTCTTCATGTAAGTTGCATTTCAATGTCAATCTAGAACGGGAAATCGTATATGGAGCACACACCTTTGCCTCCGCTTCATTTTATTTTGACCATTCTGTGACATTCACTTTTGTCCCGAATGGCTCCTGGATAATGACCAAAAGTCCAATTCAGTCAATTTAGATATATTTTTTAGTAACAAATTACCTGGATGTTGAACCCTACTCATATAAGTAGGTTTTGATCAAAATCAAAGAGCTACTCACAGACATATTTTGAGCGAAAAAGTCTCTAAAAATAAATTAATAGAGATTCATCTTGTTTATTATTAGGTTTTAGGTACTTATAATACTTAATTTAATGTTAGAATATTAGAAGGTGAATATTGAAATTCCTCGACCCTGCTCTAATATTTCTCAAAGATTATTCTGTGAATACAATGGTACCTATTTCTTAAAGTTAAATAATTTAAAAAAATATATGATTGATAATTCAGTTCAAGAGAAATCACTGTATTCAGTCTACTTTCGTATGATTCAATAGCAAGAAACTCTCCATTTACTCTTTCTTGTGTTACGTAACATATAATGACTGGCTAATGAACTTTTAGTTCAATATCTGGGTATGAAGTACACATTCAAGTTTGAAAATAATTTCCTGAGTTTGTATTTGGTATTTAAATCAGGTTTTATTCTATCCAACGTGAGTTTACGATATATGCCAAAATATTGTTCATCGAAACAGTAGATGATATAAGCATTAGAAATATATACCATAAATAAAATAAAACAAGCACTAATACTGAAATGCGGATACCACAGTTTGGAACTGTTGATAAATTCGTTTTCTGCTGACACACTCCATCAATCTTCAGCTTAGCTGAAATGGGCATTTTAGAACTACAGCAGTCCCAATAAGAAGATTTTTCACATATCAAATTCTGTGTTATTGATCTCAACATTTATTTCGAGAGTTTGAAAAACTCGGAAGATTATGATGAATTAATATTATCAAGAAATTAAATACTGAAACACCATTGAAGTGTTTAGTTCGTTTCATGGAACTTTTTCGATTATCAATCTACATATTCGAATAGACTTTCGTCTTCAACTCTAATGTAATGTTTATTTCTCACAAGTTGTTAGTATATATACTTAACTAATGTGTACCAAATTTCAAGTAAAAGTTGTAAAAAGTTACCACTACGGTATTTGAGGAGCAATGTTCCGCAGCACAACTTGACATCATTAATTGTTTCATTGGAAAGAGGCGAATGACAGTGACTAATTTTGTTGGTCTGAATCGTACAATTAATATTCAATTAAAAAATCATTAACAGAAACCTCACACAATTAGTTGAAGAGTGTGCTTCAAAATTATTAAAATTCGACACACACTTATATATGAATGTATTAAGAGATACTTATTTACGTGAACCGACGCTTTAACTGATATTGCCATAGAATTAATTTATCTGCATGTAGTCTGGTAATTAAATCTCTTGATTCAACCTGTGACTAGAATGGAATAACAAACTTTTTCAGCTTCTGAGCAAATATGTAAGGATTGCTTCTCATTAATTTGGAGTAGCTTTTTGATTAATCGATCTTAGTTATTTCATCTTATTGTTTGAGGGGACCGCCCCCGAAGAAATCTCAAAATTTTATCATTTTTTTTATTGTGTAAATAGTTGCTTTATAACCTTCTTATAGTGTGTGCAAAATATCAGAGGTATCGTGTAACTCTAACCCCCCTGGGGAGAGGGAGAAAGGCAGAAGGGGGCCGGGGGGTAGGGAGTCAATATGTACTCTAAAAACCATCTTTCAGCCAATTATAATTCGTAATAATTAATTGTATTGCTATATCTGGTATCTTACCTACCACTATTAACACACCCAGTTAGGTTTGCAAAGAAATGTTACTCAGTTTCCCACAGACCTTCGCTAGATTAGGATGATGCGTGTTAGATTATCAAATTTTGAATGGTAGATTACACGTTACTCAGATATCTACAAATCATGTAATTCAAAACAAAACTCCTGTTTTTTGGTTGAAGCTAGAGCATTGTGGTTTTTTGCATTCGATACTCCATAATGATATCTACAATATGATCTAATACGATTTTCGAAATTGTTGTAGAAAATTTTTTCCGACATTTTTTTTTTAAATTTTTGTTTTACTTTTCATGAAAAAATCTAAATTTAGAAAACCCATTCGAAAATCAAAAATCGTATAAAATCGTATTGTAGATATCAGTATGGAGAATCGAATGCAAAAAACTGCAATGCTCTAGCTTCAACCAAGAAACAGGAGTAGGGTTTTTGAAATTGGTTCGAAATTTGTTCGAAATTCGAATAACTCGTTTTCTATGGGTCTAGTCGAAAAAATGTCATGAACAAAAACGATAGGGAATACAATTTTATATATACATACAAAGTTTCAAAACCATAACTTCAATAATAAAAACTTTTCAAAATTTTGGGGGCGGTCCCCTTGAACTGCTTAGTTGGTCTTGCATTCAATTAGTAGCTTGCTAATGTGAGATCTGAACTCAATCACTTTCATTCATTTGTAATATTACTTGTGATGCAAAATATGGTTGATTAATTAACTTGTGATATGATTAAAACTATCTTCATATTATTTGATTGAATCAATATAGAGCATTTAGCATATCTTTAAAAATACTAGTTTCTTTATTTTTCTTGTGTCGACAACTGAGCGTAAAAATATCTTCACAAGTTAAGATGGTGTAGTTGACTTCTAATTAATTATCAATAATAATTTTTTCATTGCTTAGAAATTAAATTTTGTAGTCTAATGTATATTTAATAATAAAATCCAGTTGTATATATCTGAACGACAAAACTAGTTGTACGAAAATCTTCACTACATTTTTATAAAAAAAACATATTAAAATCTTCATTGTGAACAATTTGACTTTTTTCACATACATAATATCATATAAAAATATATACATCATAATTATTATATATTGAACTTTTCAAATCTATATAACTATTATAAGAGCAACTGAGGATATCTTCTCTTGCAAAAAACTATTTATTTGCTTACTGCAGAAAATTATCTAATTGTTGACTTCTATTAGTTTCAGAAGGCTTAAATCATTTCTATTTTTTTTTTAATCGAAACACACACGATGCTTTTCAAGAACTAAAGTTGTTTTACAATTTCGCCACCATGTTCATTTATTAGATTACATCTATTGAATGAAATGAAGTTAATTATCATCAAAAAATATGAGGCAACGTCAATGGAATCTAAAACACGATCAATCACAGCCGGAACTGCAAACTGAATAAAAGAATACAATTACTGTGTGAAACATTTCAGGATTATCCATTTAGCGCTAACCAAACCATATTTCATTCTTAGTTTTAATGACTAAATATGATGACAATAGCGATAAAGGGATAAGATATTACTATATTATAAAACAGACTGTAGCTTTGATTAGAGTACTTACTAATGACAGCCTATGAGTAGAATGAAATTATTCTGGTTAAATAATGTACATATCAAATAATTAGGGTATGCCCATTAAAATAATGTGCATTAAAATGAGTAAATATTTAATAGAGAGTAATTAGAATTTAATTTTAATATCTACCATAGCTAATCATCTTATATTCAAACGAATATTATTCTAATAATCTTTGGCAGTTCTCTACAATTCCATTCAGATATTTCAGCATATAGATAATAGATATCAATTATTAAATATTAAATTTGTTATATTGAAAAATCTTTATCCAATAATATTAAATTCAGAATGAAAAATTATGTTTATTCCAATATTCCAAGCTAAATAATTCAATGAGGTAAGTAAGTATTCAATCATTCTCAACAGGTAGAATATATTTACACTGAAATAAAAGTGTACTTAACCGAACCTATATATAGTTTCATACAAACCACAATGTTGGTCATTTTTAAACCATACCACAGCTGTTGTTTGAATGAAACATCATGAATTTATAATATAATTTTACCTACATGCATGTACTTTATCTTACCTACATCTATCACAATTCTAACTACAGCTGAATGTCTATTTTACCTACATGCAAGCAATTCAAACCACAGCTGTGGTTAAACATTACCTACATGCTTATGAATTAAACTACAGCTGGCTGTCTATTCTACCAATATGAATGCAATTCAAACCTCATGTAAAAGAATATTTAACTGATAAGCTAATCCTTCAAACTACAGTCGCTAAGCAATTTTACCTGCATGCATTTTATTTTAGTCACTTGGATAATGTTACTTTAGCTACACTCGATTACAAAATACTGTAGTAATCAAATACAGAAGAATACATATATAATTTATCATGAAGATTAACTGATAAATATAGAGTGATAATATTTCTGTTAAGTTAGTTAAAATAGATACAATATAAATAATTAAATTGGACATTTAGCAAATCTTTCCATATTTAACAAATCAATGTAATAAAACTCAAAATTAATGAATTACATTTAATATAAAATGAACAATTTCAGAAACACACATTACTTGGTCAACACTAGAAAGAAGAAAATTATTATAGTTTCTCAGAAACTAGAAAAATTGGAAAAGTTACCAACTTATGTATCATTAAACATGAATAAAATATTCAAGAAACATAACAGTTCTTTTCAAATTCATTTAATAGATTACTAAATTTGAGATCACACCATCTAAGGAGAAACTGCAACTTGATTATAACTTGAAAGATAGATTTTAACTCGAAAACTTGACTATAACTCGAAAACTTGACTATAACTCGAAAACTTGACTATAACTCGAAAACTAGATTATAACTCGAAAACTAGATTAAAATCGAAAACTAGATTATAACTCGAAAACTAGATTATAACTCGAAAACTAGATTATAACTCGAGGATTAAAGAAAAAGTTGTATATAGTTATGTTAAACAAGCCTTAATAAAGCTTCCTTGTAGCTCCAAGATTTAAATACCCAAACAAATAAAAAGTCATTTAGTAGTTCATGAACTGAATTGTTCACAGCTAGCTATTTCTCAAAGCGACTCACCAAAACAGTGACGCATAGTTCTTTCAAATTATACATTGAATGAATATTGTACAATGATGTTCACAGTAATGTAAAAATGTTTCAGCACTCCTTTCAATATTGCAAATTCAAAACTTGGGACAGTTTAAAATTCTACATCAATCGCCTTCAAAAAGTGTTGGCACCCAAAACATAATGTCATCAGAGGATACTTGATCAACTTCAGAAAACTTTGAAGATGGGTGGCTGGAATGAGACTAAGAGGATAATTACTTCTCTTGCCACCTATCCTCTTCAATAGTTAGCCATATGACTGAAAAGAAAATTACAAAGCATCAATTAATGAAGATTTTCCCATTCATAGTTAGCTAGAAGTCAAATAAATAGGTAAAACTTACAGAAACTTACCTCTAAAAGTTAACACCAACATCATCAGCAGTTGGTGGCCTCAATCTCTTGTTGTGATGATGTTAGCAAAAGTATGCAAGCCACACCCTAAAAGTCTTCATTAGATTGTCTCTGGTGTCTGCAAAATATATGGAATTAGGAAATAGTTGAGAATAGTTAGTACAATTGAGAGATTAAGGCTAATTACTGACTAGCTATGTAGCAATTATTAGCAACAAAAAACTAAAATTCAGAATGAATATAGTGATAATTGTTAAAATAAGCCTCTGCAAGTGATATGAAACAGTCTTAGATTAAGTAACAGCAAGAACATATTTCCTTTATCCAATGGACTTCTCTAAATTAGAATTAAATATAGTAGATTTTAAAGATGAGAATGAATATAATTGAATGAGAAAAATAATAAATTAGCTATCATGCAGTTATTGATGACAACATAGAATTAAATGTAAAGATGTAGCTGCTAGCTACTGAATTTCAATCACTTTGTAGCTACTGTTACCAAAAATTCATATAACTCTGAAAAAGCGCCATGTGAAAGTCATGGTATCTATAAAAAGATAAAATTCTATAAAAGCTGTGGGGGATTATGAATTATGGGTTGATTTCAGAGGGCTTTTCAGTCCCACATAATTAAATTGTTACAGAGAGCCAGAAAATAATTATCTCAAATCCAGTCTGCTGAATATTAATTTTTTTTAATATTTTCTGTGCATAAAATACTTATTTTCTTCTTCAATTTACATTTATTTTGTTGAAAACAGAATGCAAAATAGATAATTCTAGAACAATTTACCAGTTTCAGTAGTCTGGTGTTTATAATAAAGTATTTGATAACAAAGAATACACTATTTAAAAATCCATTTGGCATACAGTTGAATTTAATAAATGCAATGAATTTCAAGATCCCATTAACTGATCATCATATATCAAAGTCCATAGAAACTGATCTCAAAAAAATCTATTTTGATTATTGTTCTCAACTTCTCATTGAAATACAACTAATATAAAAGAAACTTAAAGATAATTTTCATAGAAAAGGATAAAAAATATTCCATTCTGCAGACTGCCAACAGAGCAATCAAGTCATCAGTGATAATTATGTACAGAACTAGGTACTCTAACTTTAAAAAAAAATCATGAAAAAGCCAGCAAACAAATTAATTCAATTGGCTAGTCTTCCATGCAGTGGGCACTAGGTAACTGTCTAACATTATTGATTTAGCAATTTTCCCTCAAAATATTAAAGGCAAAATAATGATAAATAAAGAATATGAATTTAAGATAAAAAAAAACCACCTTTACCATCAAATACAATCTGGGAGAACTGGTGAAAAAATTGGAGAGTTCATGGACCACATAATTTTACTTGGACATCACTTTGTATTTTATTTAACATTTTCTGTACAAAGTTTTTAATTTCTTCTCTTATATACATGTATTTTGCTTAGAAGAGAAGGAAAATAGAGGATTTCTTGGAAAGCACTTTACCAGTTTCTGCAATCTGGCCAGGGCAGAGTCAGAGATTAAGAGTGACACTGTGGCAGACAGTCTGACAGATACTTTAAAAAGTTTACACCAATATACTATATTGTAGTTAGGATTATATTACATACAAGCACCCTACAAGTAGAGACTTGAGCAAACTAAAGATTATGGTCAGTTGCCTATAGGCTATGCTGCAAGGTAGGTATAGGAGATTTTGCATTGGATCTTTATCAATTATAAACAGCTAGGCTGATTTCCTATTTTATTATTTTTCAGAATGAATTGATCACAGAAAACAATTCTAGCCTATTTTATGTTCTGATTTCTATCCTTATTACTATAAATTTAAGCACTGAGAATTGCTGAAATTAAGTTAGGGTTACCACAAAAAATACACACCTACCTTAATTGATATTTCACTGAAACTGACGCGCTGTTCCAGTTTCCCGCCTGATTTACAATAAATTTACATACATGTGATTAATATATTCATAGTAATACTCTAACTACATAGAGGACGGTTATATATACTGACAATGGAAAATAATTTACCTACATGCAAGTTTATTTTTGATTTGTTCTGTAGGTAAGGTAAACTAACATGGATGATGCGTATTTCTAACCACAGAAAAATAAAATTTTACCAACATTTCGTGCGTTTATACTGACTAGAGAATTAAACCACATGCTGTAGTTCATCTACACCTAGCACATTACTGGAATTAACTACTTTGGCGCATAATCAACCCACAATGAGTTAAACTACAGTGTGTTGTTTGATGTCCAAAAATTATTTCTCTCAGTGTACGTTCGCTGAAAGCTATTTACTGACAGATTGTCAATTTGACATGTGTCTTATCAAAAGAAAATTGGATGAAACTATTTTAGAATCCTTAACAAAATTTTTTTGAAGCAATTTATACAGTAATCTTCAGAAAACTTTTTAAATCTGAAATGAGAAACTTCAATTGTCGGTTGTATTGATGAAAAATATATATGAAAATAAATGTGTATTCTTTCTCAGTTCTTTAATTTTGTACATTTCAATGAGTTGATCTGGTTTGGTGAAAAAGTGAATATTAATTTGGTAAAACTATACATAAAAGCTAAATTACTAGGTTGAAATATGTTTGAACGAGATCAGTGATAACAGATTCGTATAGGGTAATGTGCAATAAATGAAAAATGTTTGACACATTTGACACATAGATATTATATCAGCATTTAATACGCATAAGATTACTTCATTGTATTTTCATAATTAAAATATATTTTCAAATAACAATAGTAAATTTTAACCATTTCAATTTAATTATTACAGTAGTGTATTTTCAGCATTTCAATTTAATTTTCAAATTACAACAGTGGATTTTCAGAATTTCTATCTCATTTTCAAATATACTTCAAGTTAATAAAAAAGAACCAATCACTGTTATCTGTAATTAGAAAGTTCAGATACTAAACCAGCCAATGCTACAGCATGAGCATGTAAACTAAAGATAGATTAATATGCATTTTTTCATTTTCTAATTATATCTCTTTTCTATGATTATTCACAACATACATATTATTTATACATGGATACACAGATTAAGATACACATAATTAAGTAAGCAAAAAATATTTCTCTTAAAATATCGTACTAAGCCAGCAGTATATAGAATGCATGATTTTTCCTACGTTTGCTGATAATATTACCAACATGAATGAAAAATTATATATTTTCATTAGACCATAATATAGTAGTATTATCATTTAATGCTTCGAAAAATTCAACACACGCATTGAAAAAATGAAATGTAATATCTGATATAAGACAGTATAATTGAATTGTCGAGAGAATACTACGTGGAAATTTAAATATTGCAATGTACAATGTACAGTATGCACTAGTGCAGTGCCTAGTGATAGACCCAGTATTATAAGAAACACTGTAGTATAACAAGTATTCTATATTATAACAAACAGTAATATTATAACAATTATCGCAAACCACTGCAAATATATAATGAATGTTACTGAATAGATAATTAAAAGAAATAGCTAGCTTGTAAAAGATAAAGAACGATATAAATTATCCAATTCTCTTTAAAAAACAATACATTTTATAGTGAATAATGAAGAGAAATTAACTGTTACAAAGCATGAAAAAGATAATAACATCTGAATGTGCATTGTACAATGAGTGATAGTGAGAGAGTCACACCTACTAACCTAGGTAACTTAGGGACTGCCAATGCGGTTCTAGGTCTTTTCGCCGCGATAGTGTCGTTCGGCGAAAGTTTCGTTTGGCGAATGTGACAAGTCCTTATGTAA
This sequence comes from Caprella mutica, assembly GCA_947561585.1. Lineage (NCBI taxonomy): Eukaryota > Metazoa > Arthropoda > Malacostraca > Amphipoda > Caprellidae > Caprella > Caprella mutica. The sequence continues at coordinate 21,487 of CANNZV010003247.1, forward strand.
AAATATTAATAATTTAGTTTTTAAACCGATTTGAAAGCTGTCTTTTCATACTTTTTACTTTTCAACGTTAATACATATGATTAAACAAAAGTGAAGGTGACAAATGGCAAGATACTTATATATGACCATTTATTCAAATATGCAGGGTGTCTCAAAAAAACCGGAATACCACTATAAGTTAGTATATTCAAAAAACTATTAAAGGTATATGTTTCTTTCTGGTATATTTTTTTAGCATTGAACCCTTCTACATACACAGTTACTTTTCCATTGAGTTTAATCATTTCAGTGAATGTTATACGGATTTTATTGATGGGTGATGAAAATGACTTTAGCACAAATAGTTAGGAAACCTAAGAAATATTATTTTCTTATCTTTGCTTGTTCATTTTATTTGTAAGTGATAACTTTTCTTTTGCGTATACCTTTGGATGTGTAAATATCAAATAAAAGTTTTAAAAATGAAAAAATGTCGAAAAATAAATTTGTTGAGATTTTATAACAGTTGTAGTGAGGACTGGTACGCCTGGACCAGTCCCAAGGTTACTCCACAAACTTTTAAGGGGTAGGTTACTCGGGTTAAGAAGTGTGAGTTAATAATGGCATTGAGTGTATAAATGAAACAGTATGAAATAAAAGATGAGTTTCTGTGTTTGCGTGAGTGTTTTGATAGCGTGAATCTTCGTGTAGCGTGAGTGTGTGTATGATCAAGTGGCTTGTTTTTAGGACAACTTTTCTTTTTCAGTGAAATCATTAGCTATGAATATTTATATAATGTGAACGATAATACAGCAGATATATTGATGTAAATAAATAGATATATATAACTAAATTTAATAAATATATTATGATACTTAACTTTTTCCATTTTATAATACTTTTATACAATAAACATTGGTTTTAATAATCTAAACAAAATTAAAACATACATGTATGTTATTAAAAAAAATTATTTGAATAGAGATATATATATATGAACTCAACATTCATTCTCCGAGGTGAAACAATGTTCAATGCTCAACAATTATTCATACTATTGGGTTGCTGCAAATAAATAAGAGCGATGATATTGATTACATGTATATTATTTATTTAGCACATTCTGAGTCTTTTTACGCAGGATTCGTATTTTGAAGCTATATGATCTACCCGACTATTTATTTTTGCTGTATATGTTCAAAAATAGAAACGAGTTTAACACTTTCATATCATCTCAGGTAAAAAAATATAGTGAATTTTATAATGATTATGTTGTTAGTTTTTAGTAATATACTGTGAATTGTGAAAGTTCATTCGACTTCAATATATCGAACTACCAAGAGAAATGTATATCATCATATGTATAGAACCATGAATTTCAAGGTATCAGCCATTCTTAATGTAATTCAAACAATATCAGTAATCAATCCTTAATATACATCAACCAACCATTTTTTTCGAATTAAAGTTTATTTAATATAAATTATAATTGAACTTGAATAAAAACAACAAACAAGCAGTGTAAAGTTAGGGATATTTTGTGCATTCGTTCCATCATTTGTAATAACTGTGAATTTCATCAGTAGGTGGCGCTGCAGTTGAAAATCAATTTTTAATTTAAATATTAAAAATCCTATTCCAAAGAATAAAATGACAACAAATTATTTTATAAAATGAGTCTCCATCGGTTTATCAACAAAAGGATATAAAGTTTGTATGAAGGTTTAATGCCCTTTATGTTATGAAACTAGAGTTACTAGACAATAAACATGGTCATTGTTCTGTAATTAGTTTCCACAAGTTGACATTAACTGAGCACAGTGTCAATTACTCAACAGTCAGACTGTGGCTCTCTATGCCTCCGGATGTAAAGATTAGAGCAACTAATAATATCTCTGCAGTACATCTTTACTAATGTTGATAATAAATATACTAATGTTGATAATGAATATACTAATGTTGGTAAATATAATAATATGATAAATACCATAATTTTGATAAGAATACTAATGTTGATAAATATTCTACTATTGTTAAATGTACAAATATTGATAAATACTCTTATGTTGACAAATATACTAATATTGATGAATACAGTAATGTTGATGAATACAGTAATGTTGATAAGAATACTAATGTTGATAAATATTCTACTATTGTTAAATGTACAAATATTGATAAATACTCTAATGTTGACAAATATACTAATATTGATGAATACAGTAATGTTGATGAATACACTAATGTTGATACATATACTAATACTTATAAATACACATATATATTATAAATATACTAAAAGATTACAGATGTCAAAGAAAAGTATAATACACTTAATACACACATTAAAAAGTCAATATTTTTTTAATCTAAATGGTCAGTATAGGTATTTGTTCAATAATTATAAATTGTTCGATCATTATCATAGACAATAATATCTCTTCTTTTCGTGAGATAGTTCATAAATTAATCTAATTACATATAAGCTATTTATTCAATCCATTTCACTTTGCAGGACACTAATCAGCACCAAAGAGTATACGTACAAATGTACGGCAAACTCCCACGGACCCAACAGCATTGAAGAGAACTCGCTTCACGTACGTAAGTTGGAATAGTTCAATCAAATATTTGACAACCACTTTTTAAAGTTGTTTAGTTTAAATTATATTGTTGAATACTGTGATGAAATTCGATTAGTTAACTAACGGTACGTTCGAAAATGAAAATATTCATTCTTTCTTATTATGGCTACATAGACCAGAATGATAATATATATTGACTAGAGTAAAAATTTACAATAACCTATTATGGAAAATATTTGTACTTTGTATGAATTACCTACTGAATCATAAAGTGAGTGTTTCTTTCGTCTACAATAGTTGATAATATATTTTATGATAACAAGATTAATCTGATATTGAATTCAATTTGACGTTTGTTACCTTCGCAAATTTGCGGAAAGTTATATTGAAGAGGGCTAACCTGCAAGCAATTCATAAGTATGTAAATTCGTTAATATAATTAGGCATTATTAATATGTCACTCAGTAGGTAACACAAGTAGTAGTTAGGTAACTAGTTTGGGCCGATGTCCATACTCATTATCATAGAGCATACCACACCAACCAATCAGTACTCATCTAGTATTCATACAGTGTACACCAAAGTAAATATACGCTATAAGGTTTACCAGAAGAGCAAAGTGTACGACAATACTCCGCAAATTAAATATTTTTGAAACTGCATAATTCTCGTCTGAGCACCAAAGTCTCTGTAGATTCTACGAATGCCAACCATTTAGTCTATTCAAAGCTCAATAAAATAGGTGTTTAGCTACCTAGTTCTTAAAGAAAACATGGAAGGTACGCCAACTAGATCAACTAACGACTTATGTAGTAGTACTATATTAACTAGTTCGGTTGATTTGTGATTATCCATAACCTTCAATTAATTTGACTATAACTAATCAGTAACGGTAAATATAAAATAGTTAATACCATAGAGGTTTTTAAATAATTAGTTGTGAACATTCCTCTCAATTTAGCCCAAAATCGAGGTAAAAACAGCTAGGTAGCCTATCCAACTATACTTAGTTAGTAGTTACGTCACTAATCACTTCCAATTCGGTAATTATTATTTAAAATAAACAAAAATAAGTGAGGGAAGAGTCTGTTATAACAAAGTATACATACTTTTTCATAATATTCCAAACTTTTCGTCAAAAACCGGTAAAATATCGATATTCAGTTAATATCTTGTTGATTTACAAGCTTTTTATCTGGTTTGGTTGCCCAACAATCGTACGTCTGGCAAAAAATGGCGTCTGGTCAACCAGATTATAGTATATTAGTCTTGGTGTAGTATTGTCGTGTCAAATGATAAAATATTGTGTGATTGTAAATATTATAGTTTAATTTGTATGTTTCAGATATAACATTGGTTTCAGCTCAGTGTAAGATAAGTGTTTAGAGTATTCATTTGTTGTTTATTAATAGTAATCAGGTTATTTTTTGATTTTATAGTGTTTTTTAATGCATACATTATTTGTAAAGGAATTCCCAGTTAAAATTCGGTGCAGGATAGGGGCCGGTATCACGGCAGGCAGAAGGCCGCGATAGAGCATTTTTGTCCGCTTTTGGGGACCTCATTCTACGTCCCCCCACTGCACTGAACTATACTGGGGCGCTACCCTAAACTGCTGACACGCGCGTCCTAACTACTATTGCGCGACCGCGTAGCGTCCGTGGCCACGCGTGAAACACTAGAGAAAAAATACCCTCATGGCAGATATTGACTGTGCTAATACTGCGCTGAATATGAACGCACACATTCATTCTATAAAAAATGACGCGTTTAACGCATATATACTTTATATTATGAATCTGACGTTATTCGGCAGCAATATTCCAGTCAATATCTACCATGAGGGTAAAAAATGATCATAATGTCTAAAGTTGAATTAATGTGATTGACGTTTCAAGTTAGGGATAAATTTATTCAGTAGGGGCTAAATGTCTGTTTCGGAACAAAAAGGCCATATAGTTTAGCTACATCAAAAGAAAATTAAATAGAAGGAACTAGAATAATCATTCAGATATAAAAGTTGCTCTATAAACAATGTCACCTACCACCGATCAGTGACAATGCTAGCTAATGAATGGAAAAAAGCTTCTACGTGAATGCCGTCACTTACCAAGGATTGTGACGAAAAGAGTCACAAGCACATGTGGCTATGGCGGACGGAAGAAGGAGATGAAGCCTACGAGCCTACCTCACACAAAATATAAAAAGGAAAATGAAGAGGTGATGGGAAATGATGCATTCCTATTACAAAAATCCCAGACATCGCAGTTGATGAATATAACCTCAGCGTTATTCTCCAAAACTGCAAGTAGCGTTAAAAAAATAAAACATGGTAAAATAATACATTCCAAATTACAACAGTTCGTGGCTGAAGGGACACCATCCCCTTTTACATTTACGATATAATAGACTGTAAAGAGTAGTGGTAAGGTTTCAAAAGTAAAGTAGATAGCTTTAAAAAAAATTATTGGTAAACTTAAACTATACATTGTAAATCTTACTTATATATTTTTCTTTCTAACTGATTGTCAAGAATTGTAAAATGAGTATCACTTGTTACTGTGAGTATCACTAAGTTTCTATCATACCAGAGTATCACTTACCAGTAATGAAGAACTTCATAAACTTAATCTCTTTGAAGATTAATAAAAAATATAACTATACTTACAAATATAAATTGGAAGAATAGTGAGAGATTAGGTCGCAAACTTTTATAACGTGTTCCTCGGTACTTAGAGTGCTCAGGTGTGGGAGCATATGCCCTTCCTCTATGTCCATCCCAATCGCCAGAATTCTATAGAGATTCCAATGGTTTCATGAACTGGTTTGAAATCGGGTCCGGACAGTGCTTCTGAAAATTGAAACGAACATAATAAACAATTCACTGTATAAAACATTTCGTGCTTATAATACTAAATTTATGTTCAACTAGACAGCTGATATTGTTGTAATTAATCAACAGATGAACAATAATACTTCAAAACTAACTAGGCACATTGTTGTTCAAACCTAACTAGGCACACTGTTGTTCAAACCTAACTAGGCACACTGTTATTCAAACCTAACTAGGCACACTGTTATTCAAACCTAACTAGGCACACCGTTATTCAAAACTAACTAGGTACACCGCACTTGAAACTAACTAGGCACACCGCACTTGAAACTAACTAGGCACACCGCACTTGAAACTAACTAGGCACACCGCACTTGAAACTAACTAGGCACACCGCACTTGAAACTAACTAGGCACACCGCACTTGAAACTAAATAGGCACAACGCACTTGAAACTAACTAGGCACACCGCACATGAAACTAACTAGGCACACCGCACTTGAAACTAACTAGGCACACCGCACTTGAAACTAACTAGGCACACCGCACTTGAAACTAACTAGGCACACCGCACTTGAAACTAACTAGGCACACCGCACTTGAAACTAACTAGGCACACCGCACTTAAAACTAACTAGGCACACCGCACTTCAAAACTAATTAGGCACACTGCAATTTAAAACTAACTAAGCACACTGAAGTTCCAAACAAACTAGGCACACTGAAGTTCCAAACAAACTAGGCACACTGAAGTTCCAAACAAACCAGGCACACTGAAGTTCCAAACAAACTAGGCACACTGTTGTTCAAAGCTAACTAGGCACACTGTAGTTCAAAGCTAACTAGGCACACTGTAGTTCAAAGCTAACTAGGCAACTGTAGTTCAAAGCTAACTAGGCACACTGTAGTTCAAAGCTAACTAGGCAACTGTAGTTCAAAGCTAACTAGGCACACTGTAGTTCAAACTAACTATGCACACTGTAGTTCAAAGCTAACTAGGCACACTGTAGTTCAAAGCTAACTAGGCACACTGTAGTTCAAAGCTAACTAGGCACACTGTAGTTCAAATCTAACTAGGCACACTGTAGTTCAAGGCTAACTAGGAACACTGTAGTTCAAAGCTAACTAGGAACACTGTAGTTCAAAGCTAACTAAGCACACTGTAGTTCAAAGCTAACTAGGCACACTGTAGTTCAAAGCTAACTAGGCACACTTTAGGTAATTGCAATAACACAAAAATATTCTAACAAATGAAATTTATAGGTATTACACTGAGCAAGTAACACTTGTAGAGTTCACTTCTAATGTTAGACAATGAATTGTTATATTGCTATGACGTGTGGATGCATTATTGCATAGGTAGTATACTTGTATAACCACATAGGCAAGAATCCTATATCATGAAGATCCTAAAGACCTTGGTAAATGTTAACTTTATAAATTAGTGGTAAATTTATCCACAGATACCTACTTAGAACTAATATTTCTGGTGTCTTTGGCTTGAATATCATACTTAAAAAAAAAGACTGGTATTGGACTTGGTACTGGTATCTATCAGTTACAAATATGGTATCGTTGCATCTCTCGTAAATTCCATTGTGTCAATTATTTAAGATTGAAAATCACCCAATACTTCATATTGAATAGCATCATGTCCTCTTCATCATCTAAAGACATGTTATAGTTTGAACTGAATATCCTTGATTGTTTGATAAATACAAATTTTCTCAAACTTTTCCTCAAACTATTTTCCTTTTAGAATGTATTGAATAAATTATATTCCTGAAAAGAAAAACATTAACTTGACATATATAACAAACAAATTCAACAACATATATAAAAATAGCCTAGTTAGTAACAATATCCAGAGTGAGGAATACAGATTATCATAGAACAAACTCACAATTTGAGTTAGCTATGTATAATTTTTTTAAAATGATCACACTCCGTATGAATATGAAAATTAACACAAGAACATAGGTAGATAACTGATAGAACACCAGTTATCTAAATGAATACTGTAGGAGTGATATTAGCCACTTGCATACTATGCAATAAAAATTAAATTTCTAATTAATGTCCTAAACATTCTTGAGTTTTAGCATGACAAAAAAATATGCTTTAAATTCAAATATTTATCACAGTTTCTTGGATTATCTGACCATTTGAGATACTTTGAAAAATATATCATTGGTCAAAGGACTCAGACTATGACACTGGTGAGTGAGCAAGGATCTTGACTCTGAATAATTTAGTATACATATATAACTATCCAGCATCATCTTTCTAAGTATGGCCATCATAAACAAATAACAGAAACATACCATCTCTGAACTATGATTTAAGCACTATTTTTCTACTCAAGTGCATTACTTCAAGTTGTAATAGGAGCATGCACTTAAAATTTTACACATGTTGCTAATAGAAGAATAGATGAGATAATTAAATAGGGGTGTAACATGTGTGGAAAAATAGTGTCGTGTGTACCTTGCGGCAAAAACAGCGATATGCGTTAAAAAAAGTGACCTCCTTCGTCAAAAAAAGTGACCTCCTGCATCAAAAAAAGTGACCTACGTCAAAGAAAACTGCAATGTTTCAGAGGGTGGAAAATTGTAAGCCAATTTTTGAGCCAAAATTTCATAAAGATTCTAAGCCAAGCCAATTTGTCTCATTTTTGAAGATTTCAAGTCAAAATTAACATAGGAACATAGGAATCAATTCAAAATTTAAAAGCCAATTAGACAAATCTGAGTTTTGACCTTTTGAAATTTAAGCAAGTTAATTGGCTTTAACTGTCATACTCTGTAACCCAGTCTGCAAAAGATGCATGAAGTTGTGAAATTTTTCTGGTGACTATTATGGCCTTGAAATTAGTGTCCTGAATTATCTGGCGACAATCCTGATTAATTTCTATGTTTACATGTAATTATGGAGAGTATTTTGAGACTTCTTGCCATTTTGGAGAGAAATTTAAGAATCTTTGGAGAGAAATTGCTCCAAAAATTAAATATCTGAAGACCGATTGTGCATGTTTTGCAGACTGGTCTGTAACATGGAAGAAAAGTGACCACCATCAAAGAAAAGGGACCTCCGTCAAAGAAAAGTGACGGTTTCTAGCTAATGTAGCTAATGCCAAAATTTACATGAGAATAGGTACCTAAATGTATTGAAATAATCTGAATAATCATCATCATGCCATGTTCAAGAGACTGGCAGATTGTAAGCCAATTTCGAGCCAAAATTTAAATATTCTGAAACAGGTCAATTTTGGCTCATTTCTTAAAATTTAATGCCAAATTAACATGGGAACATAGGAATTAAATCAAAATGTTAAGCCAATTAGACATATCTGAGTTATGAGCCTTACAAATGTAAGGCTGAGGGTCAATTAATTGGCTTTAACTGGCACAATTGTATACAGAGATCTCTTTTTATGATCAAAGTAAAATAATTAAGGTAAATAGGTATAGGGTAGCTTGTATAGGTAGGGGAGAATTCAAAACTATTTAAGAAAATTCAATATATCTAGTAGAGACTCGAGCAAATATCTATCTCCATGACTCCCATAATGCCCAGACTGTATTTCATGGTAAATTGCAGTTGTCAGTGGAATTTTTCCCATTCAATAATTAATATTTTAGTAAAGTCTGTGGATTTTAGCTATTTATTCCTATGTTACTATATTTAATTATTTTTGGTGGCTAAATAAAAAAAAATGTTGGTGGCTCATTCAAATATCATGAAATAGGTAGGAATCATAGGTATGTATGTATGTTGGTGAATTGTTTTCAGCTTTTTGGAAAATTAAGTGGAATTTTGTACACCAAATACAGTGTGGTTGTAAATTCAACCACCATCTGTCATAAATTTGAAACAACATACTATATCAAATTCACTACATATAGGTATCATAAATCATCTTTCAAAGTTTTGAGGGGTTAAATAAGTTGGAAAAACTGTAAATAACAAGTAAATCAGTGAAATCACTTCTAAAATAGTCTAAAGCGATACACATGCATCAGGCATGAAGCATAAAGATGTTTCTAAGTTTAAAATCTTCACTAGGAAACAAAATTTCTCATTTAAATTATTTTAAATGTGGCGAACTGGATCCATTTTCTCACTAAACTGGCAACTTTCCTGCCACGCTTTAAAACATGGCTTTCAATCTACTTAATAGAACGAACGGTGGGTTTAGATGGTACCTTTTAGATACGTATCAATATAGGCTATAGCTACTGGCGACTATGTCCACAGTGCACACTTTGAAACATGGCTAAGGTATGTATCAGAGTGTGTGAACGAGTGGACCATTTAAAATAGAATCCAACTAATTTGCTTTAACTGATATCGGAAGTACTCTATAATTTGAGTCGCCTGTGGGTAAAAGAGCTACATAGATATGTAGCACCGTCACTAGCTGTAAGTCTGTAACCTATGGAACTCTTAACTGGGACATAGGCCTATGTGCTATTTAGAGTACAAGTTACAGTGCATTTCCTGATACCTATGTGCTAGTACATTATACATAGCTAGCCCATAGGTAGGTGAAAATTCATTTATTGTTGGTAGATAACTGGTGTCATGAGTAGGCACCTACCTAGGTAGGTAGTGAATTTCAACCAGCGATAAACCCAAAAAAAGTACGAATTAGCTAGGCTATAATATATAGCCTAGCTAATTTTTTTTCAATAGGATACATTAACCACTGAACTCTTAAATATTATACACGTGATAGATACACAATTTCACTTTCACCAATAAATTATTAACTTAAAACATTAAATCACCACAGAACCTTATTTTAAACTAGAAACTATTCAAAAAACGGCAGGTTCAATGGTTGTCAATAAAAAAAATCCGATATTTTTCTTTAGAACGTATAGCTTTTTATACAAAATTGTTATATATGTCTACGGCACTTTATTCTTTCGGAATGTGGAAGTAAAGGCCGAGAATTGGGGAAGGCTTTATTCTCGTCAACGTGCAGAAAGTGTTCACTTGGTTATTTCCTACAACCAGTGTTCAGAACCACGAATAGATATCCGGTACTTAGGACAATATTGAATAATTACTATTGATTGGAAAATCTAAAAAGACAAAAAACATATAATGGAAACAACTTCATGGGAGAGATTCTACCTAAAAGAGTTTATTTAATGATGACACTATTAGGGTGGAGGGGGTATATTGCGGTAGGTGATACTAGCCTAGCTACTCTAAGCGAGTAGCTTCGTTTACATTACTGATGATACTATTGAATGAAAAACCTGATCAAATTGAATGAAGAAATAAATTTATGAATTAATGACAATAATTATGAACAAGGTTTCTTAAGGATTGAAAATAAAGAACAGTAAACACACGAACAAACACATCTAAGCTGCGCATGACTGCCCAGCACGAAAACTAGTTTGGATAGAAATGTAATGAGTATGAATTTGACACCTGGATTCAGGTGAAGAAAAAAAAATGCAATAGGTGATAAATAAAATTTGATGACGTGTTGTAAACTGCTATGAAATAAATAAATTGGAAATTGTGGACACAACAATCCCCCCACCAAATGTACGGCAGAGTCATTCATCGGAAGGGACGAGTAGAACAGTGTCTTGAATACAGCGTTGTAGAGTTCTATTCCTTCCATGCGAGTCTGCAAGTTTCAGAGTGAGGGTTCTAATAAAACCATCTGACCCAACGTGGACATCTTCTACCTTAGCGATTGGCCAGTTGATTCTCTTAACAGAAATATTCCTCACTAGGACCACGTCATTAACTTTCGGTTGTCGTTTCTCAGTTCTCCACTTGTTGCGGGACTGTAGCGACTGCAGATGATGACGTCGATGTCTAACCCAAAACTGATCTGCCAAGAAGTTTACCCTTTTCCATCGCTTCGCACCATATTGCGCCAGATCCGTTGGAGATAAGTTTTCTGGCGATAAACTAAGAGGGTGCGATTTCAGAGTTAGGATCATCTGAGGGGAAATGGCAATCGGGTCGTTTGGGTCAGAACTCGAGCTGTACAATGGCGTTTGATTAACGATAGATGCACACTCTGCAAAGAGAGTGTGAAGTTCATCTCGGCTCAGCTTCCCTTCTCGTAACTGCAACAGCGCTCCTTCAAATACACGTTTGAAAGACCCGATCTTGCGTTCCCACACGCCCGCTGCGTGGCTAGCTCCAGGGGTGTTGAACTCCCATTTACAGTGTAAATCAGAAGACAATTTGCGAAGGTCTTCTTCGCTGAAGTCTCTCATCATCTGATTGCGTGACCCGACAAAGTTGGTACCCTGGTCTGATTTTAGCTTCTCACAGGGTCCACGCAAGGCAATGAAGCGTCGTAAGGCTAGACGGAAGGAGCTTATGTCCAGTGAATTCAGTGGCTCAATGTGGATAGCTCTGCTAACCAAGCACGTGAACATGAGGCCCCACACCTTCTTGCTTGCTGTTGTTCGACGGGTATTCTTACCATCGTATACGAGGTAAGGACCAAAAGTATCTACTCCAACATTGGTGAATGGAGAACACTCTTCGATTCTCTCAGGTGGCAGCTGGGACATAATCTGAGTTTGTAAGGGTCCACGGAGCTTACTGCATATGAAACACTTCTTCAGGAATTCTCTCACAGCACTGCTACCTCTATGGATATGAAAGCCGGCTTGCTGTAAGGCTCCTAATGTTATGTGCCTTCCCTGGTGGAAAGTTTTTTCATGATAATTCTGGATTATCATCAGAGTTACTTGGCTCCTCTTTGGTAGGAGAATCGGGTGTTTAGAAGTGAAGTCAAGATTGCTCAACTTGAGACGACCTCCGACTCTTATAACTCCTTTGTCGTCCATGAAAGGACACAATGGAGAGAGCTTGTGAGAGTTTCCCACTGTAGATCCACTTTCAAGAGTGGAAGACAGATCTGGAAAACATGTTTTCTGGGAAAGCTTAATGAATCTTATGTCTGTGTTATGATTTGAATCAGATTTGAACTCATAACCCACCTTGCAAATGAATTTCATCACTAAACTCAAGAGAGAGTTAGCCTTCGCCCAGTCGTTTGTCTTTTGAAGAATCCTCTCCAATATGGAATCTGAGTCTGTCACCACTGCAGCCAAGGATATGGCACCAGTTTGCAATGTCTCGGGTAACTCAGAAGCAACCTCTATGTCCCATGAAGAACTTTCTGCTTGATCCAAAAATGTTGGGCCTGTGAACCAGCTTGATTTTGCGAGTTGCTTAGGTGTCTGAGACTTGGTTGCGATATCAGCCGGATTTAAACGGCTTGGCACGTATGACCACTGGTTAGCTTTACTTAATCTGAGGATAGTGGAGATTCTAGCTGTTACATACTTTGAGAAATGTTTTTCTTTGTTTCTCAGATATGCCAACACCACCTTGCTGTCAGAATAGTAGGAGACACTCTTAAAGGGTCTTCTGAATTCCTCCATTATTTTGTCAGCTCTGAGGACTGCGTCAAGAGCTGAGCATAATTCAACACGTGGAATAGAAGTTGCAGCTTTGGGTGACAGTGTTGAGCTCCCGTACACAAAAGAAACTGTTATTCCATTACAGCTAATAAATCTAGCGTACATAACAGTGCATATGGCGTTGATAGAAGCGTCGCAAAACACGTGCATCTCTACACCATCAATTTCACCGAAGTTGTTTGGAGTGTAGCAGCGTGGCAAGCAGATATCTTCGCAGTCAGACATGCTGTCAATCCATGACTTCCATTTAGCCAAGTGATCCTCATCCAAAGTTTCGTCCCAACTTATCTTGTGCGTAACAGGGTCCTTTGAGCTGTTCAAGATTTCCCTCTGGAGCAATTTACCTCCTAGAAGTAATGGACAAATCATGCCCAAGGGATCGAAGGGCTTATTCAACACACTTAGTATACCTCTCTTGCTGAAAGGTTTTTTAGGTAGATCGATCCTCATCACAAATTCGTCTGAAGCCACTCTCCACTGCAATCCGAGAGCCTTTACATTCTGGTCAGGGTTGAGTGATAGAGTCTTGACGTCTGATGCCAATTCACTGTTTTCGAATGCCTGAAGTACACTGGCGTTGTTGGAGCATATTTTGTGAAGGCGCAAGTTGTATTTGCTTAGAATCTTTATGCAACCCGATAAAGTGTCAATTGCAGCATCAACAGACTTTGAAGATGCGAGGAGATCATCAACATAGAAGCTATTGTGTATACAATAACATGATTCTTGGAGAGCCTCATCATCAACGTTCTTGGTAGTGTACCGCAAGCCATATGTCGCGATTGCGGGACTAGACCTGTTTCCGAAAACATGTACCTTGCTTCGATATTGTACGATTTTCTCATTTGGGTCGTTCTTGTCCCACCAATAAAATCTCATCTTGTCCCAGTCAGAAGGATCCACGTGAAACGAATGAAACATTCTCTCCACATCAGCGGCATATCCCACGGGTCCATGACGAAAGCGGATTAAAACTCCTAGCAGCTTATTATTGACGTCTGGTCCTTGTAGGAGTGAATCATTGAGGCTCTTCCCGTTGTATTTTGCACTAGAATCAAAAACAATTCTCACTTTGTTCTTCTGTTGGATGGGAAACACAGGAATGAAGTTGCAACCCTCTCTTTTATTTATCTTCTCAATGGGAACCTTTTCGATCTGGTCTTTCGCCAGATAGTCTCCCATTATGTCCATGCATTGCTCAAGCTTCACTGGATCCTGTTTAACTCTATCCAGCGTGTTTCTTGACCTCATAAATACTGCCTGCCTGTTATCTGGAAGGTCGTAATTCTTCATTGGAAGTGGAAATTGGAGATTTCCCTTTTTGTTCTTCTGTACGTTGAACGACATTATATCAAGGAAGTCTTGATCATCTTTGGAGAGTGCGATCATTTCGTCGTCTCTTTCCTCCTTGAATACATCAACGTTCCTGTTGAGGATGTCTGCAGTTGCGGAATCAAATTTCTCTGATGCATCAAAATGTTCACTTGCGCAAGGAGAGACTGCAGTTTTTAAGCACCTTCTTAGTTGTTTCTCCTTTATGTTCGAGCATACAGGCCCGACCAAAGACCATCCAAGTGGAGAACGATAAACAAAAGGATGGCGAGAACCATATGATCGCCCACCCATTGCTTCTCCACAGTCAGCTCCTATGAGAAGTAGTACTTGAAGATCATCCCCAATCTCTGGAAACTTGCTAGCATGTTTTCTCACATGAGCATAAGCTGCAACCAATTTTGGTGAAGCAGCTTCGTGCTTAGTATTTGGGATGTAAGGGTTTGTTCTCATCGCTGGAATCTTGATCCAGTTCCTCTCTGACAAACCTCTCACCATCAATCCTTGAACTTGATCTCCTTCAACAGTGTTACGAAGACCAGACGTTGTAGATATCTCATACGTTGACTGGCAGCGATCGAGATTGAAGTAATCCATTAGCATTGGATCACAAAGGCAACAATTACTCTGATCGTCCAGTATTGCAAGACACCTCAAGACCTTTGTGGAATTCGGTGCTCTTATTTCTACTGGTAAGGTTTTAGAGCACACTCTAATCGCTTCAGGATTGTTGCAGACCATAGAGCAATTCGAATTCATTGTGAAGCGACCAACTTGTGGTCTTGGATTATATACTTCACGTTGCACTGGGCTGTTTCTGTTGGAGTTGTATCTATCAGATGAGAATTTCTTGTTGCTCAGACTGTCGTAATGCAACAATGTGTGATGTTTCTTTTTGCAGATGTCGCACGATATGTCAACAATGCAATCCCTCGCGAAATGAGTGCCCATGCACTTGTAACACAGCTTATTATCCTTAATGAGGGTCTTTTTTTCTTCGTAACCAAGTCCTCTAAATTTGTTGCAGTCACCGAGAGAATGATTATTGGTTCCGTGCAGCACACATTCTGACGTGGTCGTAACGTTTAATGTCTTGAGCCTCCTTGTTGAGTCACGGCTCTCAAGTCCATTAGAAAAACCCGGCATGCTCATTTCACGAACAAAGCTCTCTGTGAATCTCAAAAACTGGTCGAATCTGGGTGCTGGAAATCCCCTTTCTCTATATCTGAAACTCTCCGATCGCCATTTCCGTGCAAATGCTTCTGGAAACTTCTCGTAAATTATTTTCATTCCAGCAGGCAGATCGAACATAGACAGGTCAGGACAGTAACCCATATTAGCTCTGATTAAATTGCACAGTTCTAATAAATCTTCCATCTGATGTTTGTCCTTCAGGCTCTTGATAGGACTGAAGGAGTTTATCCTAGAGAGTAGAGCCTCTGCTACTCTTTCTCCCGATCCATATCTCTCCTGAAGATCACGCCAAATTTTCAGTAGAGTGTCTCTCGCATCATAAACACCAGCGTGTATTCGGTTAGAGATCAGATCTCTAACCCTTCCTTCCGTATTTGCCTCAAGAATTAGGAGAGAGTCATGAGGATCGACTTCAGCTTCGAGAAGTCTACGAGACATTTGCATTTTCCAGCCCCAAAACTTATGCGAATCTCCCCTGAATTTATCTCCTATTCCTCTGAATAGATCATGTTTCAGTTGAGTCCTGCTGATCGGATCCAAGATGTCAACGTGAGGGTGAACAGGTGCGTTTGAACTACCCTCGTTGAAAGGAGCATATTCATAAGGGGCTGCTGCTCTATAGGCTGGTCCACTATTGATGCTGCGATCATCTCGAACTGAATGATCATCAATGGAAGACAAAGCAGGTGGAAGACTCCGCTCTTGGACATGGAAACCAGTGGGAGCCTGGTGGAAATTGGGAGCCTGGGAGAAGTTGGGAGCCTGGGAGAAGTTGGGAGCCTGGGAGAAGTTGGGAGCCTGGGAGAAGTTGGGAGACTGGGAGAAGTTGGGAGCCTGGGAGAAGTTGGGAGCCTGGGAGAAGTTGGGAGCCTGGGAGAAGTTGGGAGCCTGGGAGAAGTTGGGAGCCTGGGAGAAGTTGGGAGCCTGGGGGAAGTTGGGAGCCTGGGGGAAGTTGGGAGCCTGGGGGAAGTTGGGAGCCTGGGGGAAGATGGGAGCCTGGGGGAAGTTGGGAGCCTGGGAGAAGTTGGGAGCCTGGGGGAAGTTGGGAGCCTGGGAGAAGTTGGAAGCCAGGGGAAAGTGGGGATTTGGAGCATGGGGAAAGTGGGGATTTGGAGCATGGGGAAAGTTGGGATTTGGAGCATGGAGAAAGTTGGGATTTGGAGCATGCATGGGAAAGTTGGGATTTGGAGCATGGGGAAAGTTGGGATTTGGAGCATGGGGAAAGTAGGGATTTGGAGAATGGAGGAAGTTGGCCTCATTGGCAACAACTGGAGCATTGGCATCAACTGGAGCATTGGCAACAACTGGAGCATTGGCAACAACTGGAGCATTGGCAACAACTGGAGCATTGGCAACAACTGGAGCATTGGCAACAACTGGAGCATTGGCAACAACTGAGCGTTGGCAACAACTGGAATATTGGCAACAACTGGAGCATTGGCAGCAACTGGAGCAGTGGCAGCAACTGGAGCAGTGGCAGCAACTGGAGCAGTGGCAGCAACTGGAGCAGTGGGTTCTTGGGGAGCAGTGGAGAGGCTTAATTTTGAGAGTGGATCAGAAAGTCCAGATTTTGCATCCAGAACTGGAAGACAAGAAGCATCTGCAGACCAAGGGTCATGCCTCTCTGATGATCTTGCACCTCCATGTAAAGAAACCACTCCTGGGCCATTAAGCTGACTGGCATCTCCGATCGATGAAGCAAGTTCTTCATTTAAATCAAGCAATCTCCCGTTTAACGATTTAACTGCTTCTCTGCTGTCAGAGTGAATCAGCCTGACTCTACAGCTTCTAGTTTCACTACTGTCCTGGAAACTTCCATTTGTAATGAACCACTGAGACAAATGTTTACTTGCACGCTCGAAGATATTGCATGCCCCTTTGATGCGTGAGATGGCACTACGAATATCCTCTGGTGCCAATAAATCGTCGTCAGCTTTAATCCAAATCGCGATTAAATTTTCCCTAGCAGTCACTTCTTCTTCTGACAAAGTCCTGAAGGTTGGGGCCACTTTTCTGGGAGATCTGGACATGATTGCGGACCAATACTTTCTGCACTGTCTACGGAACTTTATTCTTTCGGAATGTGGAAGTAAAGGCCGAGAATTGGGGAAGTCTTTATTCTCGTCAACGTGCAGAAAGTGTTCACTTGGTTATTTTCTACAACCAGTGTTCAGAACCACGAATAGATATCCGGTACTTAGGACAATATTGAATAATTACTATTGATTGGAAAATCTAAAAAGACAAAAAACATATAATGGAAACAACTTCATGGGAGAGATTCTACCTAAAAGAGTTTATTTAATGATGACACTATTAGGGTGGAGGGGGTATATTGCGGTAGGTGATACTAGCCTAGCTACTCTAAGCGAGTAGCTTCGTTTACATTACTGATGATACTATTGAATGAAAAACCTGATCAAATTGAATGAAGAAATAAATTTATGAATTAATGACAATAATTATGAACAAGGTTTCTTAAGGATTGAAAATAAAGAACAGTAAACACACGAACAAACACATCTAAGCTGCGCATGACTGCCCAGCACGAAAACTAGTTTGGATAGAAATGTAATGAGTATGAATTTGACACCTGGATTCAGGTGAAGAAAAAAAATGCCATAGGTGATAAATAAAATTTGATGACGTGTTGTAAACTGCTATGAAATAAATAAATTGAAAATTGTGGACACAACAATATATATTTCGTTTTGCAACCCTGTTTTTAATAATTTCTGCATGGAAATGATTTTATTTTTGAATAATTATTAAGAATGACCGATTTTTTCAATAATGATTTCGTGTTATTAGATATTCTTGTATTCCAATATACCTATTTAAATGGCGCAGATGAAGAACAATACATGATTAATGTTATAATATTATTAGTATATAATTTTAACTGGCAGTTATTGCAATTATTTCCCTTATAATAGTGAATCGTTGTTAGATGATCCAAATTAATTTTCTATACTAACTATATATACCTATAAGCAGTATGCACTATATACAATATACATATTGGAGTAAACTTATTAAACTAAGGCCAATGTCAGCTTGTTTATAAGAATGTCATTATATATTCCATATATGACATATTTAATATATTCTCACATGCCAAAAGTTTAATTCAACAAAAATAACCTATATCAGGGTAAATAATTACCTAATAGCTTATAAATAGAAAACATGATATGCAATGGTAGTTTAGTATGCTTATAATTTATCTTTATAAATCATTTTATCTATAATCAAGCATCAGCACTTTGATATTTATGGTAATTATTTAAGAATGTCTCCTGTAACTACGATTCTCACTCACATGTACGCATGGAAGTACTATTGGCACCTACATCATCGATGTGTGAGTCTGATGAGAGCTGTGTCAGTTCATGCAGTGAGAAGATACAGAAAAACTGTATACTGATATTCTGATAAAGCCCGATATCAACATTGTCAGCCCTCACTATTGCTTTGATCTTCTATAAGTGTTACTTTAAAATATTTTAATGGTTCACTCTGACAAATAAGAAATAAAAAAGTGCATAAAAAAAATTACTCAATGACATCCGTGGTTAAATAAATATCAGGTAATAATAGATTTATTTATAAAACTGAATGAGCCAAACCATAGCTGAGTAGTGAGTAATATATGTCATATAATAATACCTGACCAAAAGCAATAGTGATTCATGTATATTTCATATAAAGGCTGTCCACCAATTAATTAAATAAAGCTATTATTATTATTAGTTAAACTATCGATAAAGAAGTTGAATTTTTGTTCAAATTAATTTGTTGGATTATGATTCATGAGCAATATGGTGCTTCAATCTCTGGAGATTTTCGCCTATATTATCGACTATAAACTCTGAAGATTTTCTATGCTCTATTCTCCAGAGTTTTCGGCAGATAATAACGCGTCAAACCTCCGCAGATTATCTCGTCCTTATACTTCCGTGGCCTTCGTAGGTCGCGGTAAACATTTGTAGAAAGCATAGATTATCTGCTGAGCGCTGCTTAGAAATGCTGAGACTGCCGTAAACTACAGTAAAACGTCCGCTATACTGCACCGAATTTTAACTGGATAAGTTAGTGATGTAAGTCTTTCTATATCTTTACAGCCCGGCTATCTGTCAGCCGATCTTATTGTTTATGTCGTCAAGTCTAATAAGAAATACAAATCATAAATCAAACCATCTTCAATAAAGCCCCATGCACTTCGATCTTCGAACCCAAATTATTATATACGATTAGTCAAGTGTTGTGAGACACGGTACCCCAACAATATTTTACTCGGCATTTATATATTTATCATCTTGTTATTCGCATAACTCAGAAGTATTCAACCAAATTTCCTAATATTTATTGGAGCGATTGGTCAATGTCCAAGAACCATCTGGAAGAAGTTTAGGAACGACCCGGTCAAAAGTCAAGGTCAAGGTATTTAGAAATCAATAACTCAAAAAGCAAATAACCAAATTGCCTGAAATTTAGCAAGACAATTGGAAAATTTTCAAGAACCAAATGCTTAAATTTTGGGTACCAATCCGAAGAAACGTCAGTTACACGGTTTTGATAACTTTATAACTCAAACAGTATTCTTCCAAATAGAATAAACATGGCAGCACAATTTATCAATATCCAAGAACCATTTTGGAAAATTTTGGGAGCGATCCAGTGAAAGGTCAAGGTAGTTAATAACTCAAACAGTGTTCATCCAGATTTCCTGAAATTTGGTGGAAAGATTGGCCATAATTCATAAACCATTTGATAAAAAAATTTGAAGGATCATGTATTACTCAATATCTCAACTAGTAATCTACCAAATTGGGTGAAATTTGGTAAGACGATAGGTCAATGTCCAGGTACCATTTTATTAGATTTTTGAAGTGATCGGGTCAACGGTCAGTTATCAAGGTCAATGCCATTTATAACTACATAATTCCAAACGTATTCAACAAAATTGTCTGAAAATTGAGGAGGAGGTTGATCATTATCCAGGAACCAGTTTATCAGATTTTGGGAGAGAACGAGGAAAAGGTTAGGGTCATTTAGAATTCAATGATTATTGGATGATCAAGTTCATTTATAAGCTGTGGCGAAGGATTACGCTCTACCGAGTGCTGATCTAGTTACATATACATACATCATACATATATGGCCTTCTATTTAATTAGACAGCTCTGAGTTTCAACTTTTAAATTACCAAAAATGATTTACAGTTTGTATGCTCTTGTTGAATAATTATTATAATTTTCCTGGAATCTAATGGATGAATGAATAAACTTAATAGCTTTCATATCTCAGATTGAAAAGACTAAAATACTAGTATAGAAATAAATTATCAAATGTCTTTTCAGGAAATAAATTTATTATTAAATAGTTGTTTCTTGAAATATGATAGTTTCAAGCTTTCAAAGACCAAAAGTGACTATATAGACAATACATTGTTTACAACAGAGCAGCAACTTCATAATATCTTACTCTGAATTGTTTCTACTTTGAAATATTGTAATAATGTAGTGACAGACATCCGTTAGATCAAAGTACTAACCAACAGTAGCGGTATTCATTATTGCATGCATTTCTCCAACAGATTTTACTGTTGTAATTCGGGTTGGTAATCTAGCTACGAGAAGTAATTGTATCACAAAAAAAATTGTGCATTCATTCGTGTGGATGAATAATTGAATTGTTAATAATAATTATTGTTACACTAAGAGTTCTTTGTGTGATTCTGAATAGTTGTTATTGAGCTTGGTGCTGCGTGCAATGCAACCAACATATTAAATCATTTAACTGTATAACGTAGGCTGCGATAAATGTGATTGAATAAATGATACATATTCAATAAAATATCACAAACGAATCTGAATTGACTATAAGGTCAGTGGAGGTCTCTAGCTATGAATAAGAAATGAGCTGTTAGAATTATATTTCATGAACTTATTCATATGAATATCAGTCTCTCATATATGAACTTAAATTGGTTGAAATAAAACTGAATATACACTCATTCACTATTGAAAATATTACGTATAGAATGATATATTTGGCTATGCTCCGTCTATTCTATCATTTTTTATTACTCTAGGTATTAAAACTCAATATAATCAAACACCAAATAAATCACAGGAATTTTTCATTCAGATGATCCGAATTCTATCGACCCAAAGATAAATATAGGAGGTCCCCCATATACAGATCCATTAAATTTTTATTACTGTTATTATCATTCACATTACATAAAATGATGGATCACGAGACGAAACTCTTTGCTAGAATATTTGCCCTCCAATATATATTCTCCTTTTTTACTCAGACATTACTATGGATGGTCAGAGTTTGAATATTACTGCTATGTCAATATTTTTCACTTCTATGATGAATTTGAAACAATAAGTTTCTTGAGTTCCAACACTACAGATTTATGGAATTATCAATTTTGTGGTCTATAATACATGTGATTTGGTAAATAAAGTAAATATTTGAGAAAAACTTAAAAATAGTGGGAATGCAAATAAATAAATTATTTCAATTATCTCTTTTAAGGTTAACGGGAAATAATCTTGAATTTAAAATTCCAATAAACTGGGTTAAAAAAATTCAATTGTACCATATGTACCATAATTGGAATTTCAATCAAATTAGCATCCCGATTGTGGCCATATCAGAAAAAATTCACGTATAATATGCGAAGAATAATTTCAAAGATTTCTAAGATTTATTCAAAACTACTCCCATACATCTGACATATGTGCTGGGAGAGGCACATATATCATAATAAGATGCAAAATAAATAAACAGTACAAAGAGATGAGTAGTAGGGCCCATATTGATTGCTTCTTGGGCATTAAAAGAAAAGAAAAACAGTAAGAGAGAAAAAGAAGAAAAAAAGAAGAAAAATAGAGAGGAAAAATTAAATAATAAGAACATGAATAATAAAGTGTTTTTTATTTAACGTAGAGCTATGAGTAATGAGCTACTAACACATCATGTATCACTCAACCGCAAAAGAGACCTTCCGAGTAACATTCTCCTGGATGTATTTACAGAACTGCCGCTAATCTAATCTGATACTCCATTCAAAATAACCACACCCTTGTACAGTATACATCGTTGAGTTGTTGCTTTTCTGAAGCGAGGAATAACATATTTATATCTAAACCTAGTCAAATGATTACGGTTTACATCAAACGTAATAAGTTTATTTAACATAATACAATCATAATTAACAATCTTAATAGTTTTATACATATAAATACAGACACAAAATTCATACTATTTTTCCAATGGCAATAGCTTCATAGAGTGAAAGGCAGCTTCAGTGTGTGCAGAATATTCCAGTCCATTTACACATCTAACTGCTCTCTTCTGAAGAATCATGAGTTTCCTAGAAAGATAGGCCGGAGTTGCAAACCATAGCTCTATTCCATAGAGCAGATGAGGATGGGCAAGTACATCAATAGAGTAAAAACTACTCAGTTTAAACAGCATCCCAACTGCACGTGAGAGTTTCACGGAAACTGAATTAACCTGGTGCTCAAAGCGAAGTCTGTTATCCAAAATGACACCCAAATACCTCACAAAGTTAACCCTATTAATTTCACGATTACCAATCTTAATAGGATGAAGATCAGGATTACCCCTATACGAATACAGAATATATTTTGTTTTGTCAGAATTGAGCATTATTTTTTTTGAACTGAGCCAATCAGAATTTTTTTATGATTATGATTAATATGATGGTGAACAGTTAATAATTCAGTTCTTCAAAAATTTCTTGACAATGCACAATCATCCGCAAACATAGTAAAACTAAAATAATCAGAAATTGCAGAAATATCATTTATATATATCAGAAACAACAAGGGTCCTAAATTACTTCCTTGAGGTACCGAATGTGTTATTGGATGCAATCAGAATAATAATCATCAATGGCAACATATTGACATCTGTTTGTCAAATATGAACGGACCCATTCAAGCGGTGTCCCCCTAATCCCATAATGTGATAATTTTCCCAACAAAATTTCGTGGTCAACAGAATCAAAAGCTTTCCTTAAGTCCAAGTATAACGAGAATGAAAGTTAATCATTATCAAGAGACTCATAAATATAGTTTGTATGTCTCAATAGAGCCTGGGTTGTGCTCTTATTTTTTCTAAATCCAAATTGTGAATCATCTAAAATATTATGGTGTTCAGAATAATTATAAAGTTGTTTATGCACAATCTTTTCCAAGATTTTGGAAAATACATTTAAAATCGATATGGGCCTGTAATTTGAAACATCCAATTCATTACCCCCTTTATATACGGGCACAACCCTGGACACTTTCAAACAATCTGGAAATGTACCACTATTGATTGATAAATTTACAAGATATTCCAAAACAGGCGAAATTATAAAGGAAATTTGTTTAAGAATAGTAACAGGTAAATTATCAATGCTACAATTTTTATTTTTAAGAGACATTATAGTAGAGTGTATATCACGGTAGCCTACTGGTGCAAGGAAAAAAGAGTTTGGAAAGTTTCCCAATAAATACTGTGAATAATTACCTGTGGAATTAAAAGAGCTGGCAATACTCGCACCAATAGTAGAAAAATAATTATTAATCGTATTAGCTATGGTTTTTGGGTCAGTTACGGTAGAGTCATCTACATTCAACTTCTCTATGCGACTCTTCCCCCCACCAAAGCAACTCGGTCTAATTGTGCGATTTATTAATTTCCATGTTTTTTTAATATCATTTTTATATTCCAAAAATTTTCCCTCAAAATAAGATCGTTTTTTCTCTCTAATTAAATGAGTTACTCCATTCCTATAGTGTTTATACGTTCTTTCAGATATTTGATTAGCTCTGTATTTCTTATATAATTTATTTCGATTCTTTATTTCACGTTTAGTTTCCAAATCAATCCATGGTTTAGTTAAGTCTCTCCTTGATATAGTTTTAACCTTCACTGGACAATATAAATTATAGTGATACATAATTGTGCAATGGAAAGAGATTCCACTGTCATATCATTTATTATTCTATATTTTATCAATTTACTATCACTAGTTACGGAGTTAGCTAGATCATTTATATTTTTATAGATAAGAAATATTGGATAGTGATCCGAAAGTGGTTCCATGATTATACCGGAGAGGTAGTTGACAGGTCTGTTGATAAATATATTATCAAAATGAGTAGCAGTATCCACTGTTTCTCTAGTAGGTTTAGTGATTAGTGGCAAGAAACTATTCAGGAGCATCAAATTTACTAATTCCAGACAAGAATTATCATTAATCTGGTTTAGAAAGTTAAAATTAAAATCATCACAAATTATAGTATCACAGACTCTACCCAAATTAGACAATTTCCCTAATATATCATTCATTGCTTCTAAATACAGGAGTGGGTCAGAATTAGGTGGTCTATAGATACATCCTACTATAATTTTTTTGCTTTTATATCTACACTCAATGAAAATGTTCTCAATACAATCTTGGGACATTGATAACTCACTCAAAAGAACTGAGCTATACTTAATATCCACAAATATGCCAACCCCTCCCCCCCCCCCCCTTCTAGTAACTCTGCCAACATTATGAAAACTGTAACCATCAACATATAATAAGTTTTCATTATCTGAAGAAATCCACGTTTCACTGATACAAATAGCATCAAATCCGTTGCACAAACTTGAAAGTAAAGTAGTTAGTTCATCTATTTTCGGAAATAATGATCTAGCATTCCAATGCATCAACATAAAATCATTCTCCCCTGCATCACAATCAGTATTGGATTTATCAGTGTCATAATAATTAGATTGATCATCATGAGCGAGGCACGGATATATCTCGTTAAAATGGTTAATATCTACGTCAATATCATTCAAAATATCATCATCCTCAATAACCAATTATTGAGTAGATAACTACGACCAAGATAATCACATAATCAAACAGTATATACCGGACTTTCATAAATGCACAAAGGTCAATCAATTTCTTAGATTGGGCGAACACTGCATTATCCATCCATGCATACCAATAACCATTTGATTTAATTCTGTGTTCAGTGACAGAACCCTGTGCACCGCAAGTACTAATCACGTACATAGCATATAAATATAGTAACATCAAATATAATAATGACTCGTAATTCTCATAGTAATACACACTGGAACTGACTGTTGGACACAAGAGGACAAATCCAATAATAAGAACTAACCTACTAGGGTAAGTCCAGTGTCCTAAATGGCAGTCGTTTTTAGTATAATATAGTCTAAATAGTGTAACAACAATAACATCTAAACTACAAAAGTGAAAGTTACCAAGACAAGTCACTAAGTTTACGAGAGTAAACCTGCGCTTGCATGTAGGAGAAGAAAGAAATATGATACTCAGATTACAATGGAATGAAAGAAGAAGAAAGATGTGTCCCAGACAAGTCATCAAGTTTACGGGAGTAAACCTGTGCTTGCATGTATGACACGAGAGAACTGCCTTGCTGAAGGAGTAGTGTACAAATTATACACTACCTAGCATTGGCAGCCTCATAAAACTGATAAAAATGAAAGTAAGAAGAATGAAATAGGAAGGTACAATGTTGAAGGCAGATGATAAACCAGAACAGGTAGCACATAATACAGGAAATATTAAGCAGGGGGAAAACCAGAGGGTGAATCGGTTAAAAGGTGGCAAAATAGACAGATCACAGTAGCAAAAGGGCAGTAGCAGTCAGTTTAAAGTTACACCATAAATAAATTCCCTCGGATTAACATCGAATTCCTTCAAACACATCTTCCTTAGCAGCTCCACAGTGTTTATGAAAACCCTCTGGTTACGAGCTCCACCCGCCCTAGTAATTCTCGGTTTCATCCAAATGAAAACTTTACCATCTCGAGATCCACAGTAGTCGATTTTGTTGGGGCAACGCTTTCTAATCTGTCGCAGGATATACAATTTTGGCTCTAATTGGAGTTAGGCTCTCTCTTATAAATAGTTTAGGTGGTTTCATTGTGCGGCATGCTTGGAGAATATCACGCTTCATATTATCACCATTCAATTCAACTAAGATGGCCTTCTTATCCGGAGCTTGAGAAGCAGGTTTATTTCCAAGTTGATATGCAGACAGAGAAATATTATCCGGCAGCTTATAATTCAATTTTGTCTTGAACAAATCGATGACTACCTGCGGCGTCACTTCATTATTAACCCCTGCGGGCACATTCTCACCAGATATTACAATGTTGTTGCATCTCTGGGATCTCTCCATGGCGTCAAAACGAACTTCAAGATCACGGACACTTCTCTTCGAAGATGCATTCTCATTCTCGAGTGCCAGAATGCGCTCGTTACGTTCGTCTACCTTTAGGAGAAGTGAATCAAGCTTATCGGAAAGCAAAGCGAGGATCTGTTTACCTTCCTCAGATAAACCAGACATATCAGTAGCTTTGGTGGTAAAAGTAGAATGAAAAGAAGCTACATCATCACGTTTGTTTTGTTTAGTAGGTTCTAATGAAGTAGAATTTTCAAGCAGATTTTTAGTAGACATACTATCGCAATAACTTGATACAGTTATAAAAGCAGGAATATCTGAAAGTTACCGTAAATAAGGTAACACACCCTACTCACAGCACAATAACACTTAGACTAGGCTAGTCTATAACACACAAAAAGTAAACAAAAGGCAGGAGCGGCGCATGTCCGTGCAGTGTGAGTGTTTGGAGAAGATATGATATTATACGTGAATTCGCATATTATACGTGAATTAAAATCTTTATAAAGAAATGAGCAAATTGTTAACAGAGAATTCCAATTCCGAATATTCATAGAATTCAAAATTAATTACTTCATATTAAATACAGATATGAAAATTTAATTTACAAGTAAAAACAGGTGAACTTCGATATAATAATTTTGAGTCATTAGATTTCTAATAAATGATTATATACATATTAAAGATAACATCTGAAATGATGTGACAAATTCATTCTTATTGTTGGTAAAACAATTAATTTAGTTAGTTTGTTACCACAAAAAATATTGCATCAATTTTCAGTATTAAATTAGTTTGGAGAAAACATTATAATTCAGTTGGTAAAGTCAATATTGTAGAGCTGAGCTTTGTAGATCTTCAATTCTTCTTCTTAACTATTTTCAAAACAAAGTTCTGCAGAATTTTTTTTGTAAACATTAAACTAACCGAAGTTTCATGAAGTTAGGATATTTCTTCGCTAATATTTGGATATTTATACTCTATCAACTATGAAATACTTTAACTATAAATGGTATTCTTTCATCTTAAATATACTTTGAAAGATGACAAAGTTAGATATCAATTATATGAGGAAATTATGTACGAAGCATGCTGGTACTGTCAACGAAAAGGGCATTGTAATAATTACTAATTTCACATTTATTACTAATTGAAGTTCAGGTTGATATTTAAAAATTGTATTGATATTTGACAACATTCTTTTACAAATATCAATGATTTGAAAAAATAGAAGATTAGATAACAATGATTTATGAAATTAACATCACGCAGTAATTCTTTTCTTTGATAGTACCATAGAGCTGGAATAAACTACACTAAAGAGAGGTAGTGTTGCAGGTCGCTGAAAACTTTATTTTGTTACAGTTAAATATCATTTCTGTTATGAAATGACGCCAGATTGCCAGTTAAGTGACCCCAAATAATGGAATTAACAATCCTGCAAGACGCGATATAATTTTGGCCACTGGCTCACCACTTGGATAGTACATACATTATGAATTTTGAATCATTTTCAGCTAGTTAGGAAGCATACTAGCTATCAACTTCAGAAGGCAGTTTAACCCTATAGTCAGACTGACAAAATGTAGGTCGCTAAAAGAGTGAGTGCGTAGGATTCGCGGCACATTTGATATTTAGGAAACCAACTTCTTGAATTGCATGATTTTTTGTCAGTTCGTAGCTTTTATTTTATATGTACGTTACACTTGCAGTGAGGGTGAAATGTGCGTACTTGAGCTGTTTGCCAAGTCACTGTTATTCCGAAGACAATTAATTACAAATAATTACTATGAATGGTAAATATAATTAATTTTGTTAATTGTGATAAATTAGAATCATTGAAATCCTAATCATTTATTTATTTCCTGTTCTAAATGATTGCCTTGTTGTGTAGCGACATCTGCATCTATGTGTGCAGATGTGCTTTAGTGTCTTGCGGGAGTACTGTGGGCTAAGTCATACGCACATATTCTCAGTGAATTCTATAGAATTATATTCCATTTTAAAAATAGATTAGGGCCATTTACAAATATATTTTATGAAGAAAGTCATGAATTCTTAGTTGATTCAAAACATGATCAAATATTTAATCACTATTAAAAAGTCTTGTCGAGCTCAAACATTTCAGTCACTCTTGTAAGGGTTAAACTCTTTTTCATTCTCTGATGTCTAGTGCTCCAAAGTTCTTACGGTGAATGGAATTCTTAATAATCAATGAACGCATTGAACAGGAAAGTATTCGTCTTGCACATTTTTTGCCTGAGTTTCAAAACTTGTTTGGAATGGAAGGAGATTTGTTGTCAAAGAAATAAATTCTTCTGAGAGACGCTTTCCTTACGTTAATAATCACTGATATTAACCACATTTAAATTTACCTAAATCATTTAATATTAATTCCTTAATTATACTATATGATATACAGCATAATTAAATCTTTAATTGCTACATTTGAAGATTAATATGAATAATGCAGGTAGAAACGTTTCTACTATTTTACGATCCCAAATAACTGAAAATTAATAAATATTTATTTAGTGAAAAGAAAACCATTCAGAGAAAAGTAAATTTATATCACATATAAATACATATACAAATTCACTAAAATACATCAGCGTGTATTTTTAAGCTCTTACAAAAACTATATATTTTCATGTGAACAATAAAAATAAAACTTACAGTTTATACTAATGAATAGATCTTATTTATTATACAAATTACAATTACACATCATTCACTAAAAACTCACAAATAACTAACAATAACAATTTATAATTCATGTAAATAAAGATTATATAATAATATACTTTTATTATGAAGCAGAAATGTATATATTTCTTCTTGTTGAAGAAAGTAGTTCGATCGTTATCAAATATTGCATTACATTTTTCACTTTTAGACTGATATAAACTTTCTCTGTTTGTAGGAATAATGCAACTAATAATTTCGTATTTATAAGAGATGAATTAGTTATAAATTTCTCCACTTGGGTATATTTTCTATTATACCATATAAATAATGAAAATTTCTTATGAAAAATTGATATTCAGTTGCATCAATCTGAAGTATGAATATTATTTTTAAGAAAGGGAAAGAACATCACTTGAGTCTCAGCAATGTTTGTATATCGTCGCGGAGCTACAATATATATTGTCAAAATTGACAGGTAACAAAACAATTGCCTCAACATTCAATTGCAAACTTTTATATTTTCATTGGTTCAAAATTTAAAAAATATTGAAAATATTTGTACGTCATAGTTATTAATTGACATCGTCTGAAAAATCAATTAATTTAGGTTTTAAAATTATCAATTTACATTTTTTCCTTTCCTTGGAAAGTGCGCAGACATGTAAAATCCTACGCTTCACCTTCAATAAAATTTATTCTCCTTTTCGTGACTCCCATCGAAGTTGATTGAAGAGACTTCATAAATAATCTATGCTCGTGTATTTTGATTCTTGCCTCGTATTTATGAAATTTTGAGATGAAAAATACCAAGCACCTGTTTCTGATTTCGAAAACAAATTGGTAATTGCGTTAATTAATCATATTTCAGTTATATTATGTATTGACAAGGTATAGTGAACTATAATAGGACAGGGTAGGGAAACACACACTTAGTGGTGACTGTACTATAGCGGGAATCAGACTGAACAAATATGTATAAAACTAGCAAGACATAAACTTTATGGGTCTACTTATTCTTTTTATAATCATATTTTCACAGTTTACAATAATTTTAAAATAAATAAAATAAATTTTGTTATCTTCATCCAATTTCTGAAATGTTTAAATAATAAAAAGTAAACTGTGAATTGTGAAATTAGTACTACTAAATCAACGCAGAGTGGTGAGTGTGTTGGTAAAGCAGCTCTATAATAAATTACATTTGGTGAAATTAGCATCATGCAGTGATTCTCTTCTCGGAGAGTACATCATCACAGAGCTTCTTTTATCTGACAGTACATGATTACAGTGACTCTTTTCTTCGATAGTACATCACCAATTCTGGAATAGTTTCCCAATGCTCACACAGGAGATAGAGATCAATAACGGTATTGATTTATCCTAAATTGGAATTTATTGGAAGGAGAAATTGTAGCAACTAGATGTCTGTGGGGGTACGTGAGAAACCAGTACCCAAGTGAAAACAGTTGCAGGTTTGAGGCAGCGGTTAAACCGATCGGGGTATTCATCATGGCAGTCAGAGAGCAGCGGAAGCTCATCGTTGGATCCAAACTGACCGATTTAGTATCTAATTCTACTCCGGCGTGACTGCATAGAACTACTCTGGGTACCTGCTCCTATATGCCTAGCGTGTTACCTAACTACGGATGCGCCGCTCCTAGCCACGACTGTAATAATATATATTACAATTATAGCAGTTTTGGCTAAAGGCTGCGTATCCGCAGTTTGGCAGCGCACTAGGCAAATAGGAGCAGGTGCCCATAGTAGTTCTGTGTAGTTACACCGGGGTAGAATTATCCCCCAAAGCGGTCAGTTTGCTTCCCACGATGCGCTCTCGCTGCTCCTTGACTGCTGTGGTGACTACCAAGATCGGCTTAACCGCTGCCTCGAATCTGCTCTTATTTTCAATTGGGTATTATCTTTTATTTCTTTCAATTCCAACTAAATAAACTAAACAAAAATGTACACTTTATGAGTAGGATTTATGTTAAACATTGTAACCATGAAAGCCATTATATGGAGGCAAATTAAACATAAAATTAATAGTAATTATCTTGTAGAACTTACTTTATTTTTGTATTTACCTTATGAGAAAAATTTATCAATATGAATATGTCTTTTGAAATATGTCTTATATAGTTGAAATTATAAAGTATATCCAATTCTTCGACATAGAATATTTTTATAATTTTTGGAGACTTACATAATACAGGACAATCATATATGTACATGACAATAATACATGATAAATATTTTTGTATTAATTGAGCAACATAAAAGATTGAAACTCTTCCTGTGTATGATGATAATCAATCTGGATAGTAATATAATTACGCTTTATGAATTGTTTTACATGAAATTATTTTTGCTTCAATAAAATTTTATGAACAAGAAATAATAAGTAGAGATCATGATAATATATTTATCAACTATCCAGGGTATTAGCATGAAATCAATATTCCAGGTAAATTTTTTTTATAAGATTTGACTTTATTTACGTCCTTTCATTTGTGCTCAAGGGTCAAAGTCTCTGAAAAACCAACAAAACAGTGTTGTAAACTTCCTGTTATTCCTTTTACAAACGAGATAGAGAAACGTAGAACTTGTTAACACAACCTTTCATGGAATTCATTCAGAATATTAATGAACAATTTGTTAGGCACCTGGTACATGTCATACAATATAGAAGTCTTTTATATTTTACATCCTATAAACATTCTGTATTACATCTCTAGTGATTATTGATCAATACTTAATGAAAAATATACAATAGGATTTATATATTCCACTGAGAATCAAGGTGAAGCAAACATGAACTGTTTCGACACATTAGGTGCTTTGTTTGAATTTAACTGTTTTTGTTACTGAATATTAAATCATTTCTCTCATTATTTCAACTAGAAATCAACGCACTGAAATGAATCAGCCTACATTTCTATTCAACTTATTCTCAAAAGCGAGGTTTTGATTCGATATCTTATCTCATTCCAAATTCCAACAATGATACATCGTATTCAATTTTTTTTTTCAACAAACTTATTAAATTATATGTGAGCAATGATGTATATTTGATTATATGTATTTTATGTGTATTTTTTAATACGCAGGCAAATAAAATCCGAAAAATATCAAATTAAAGCTCTATGAAGATGGAACTTTCTATTGGAAGGAAGAGAAATATCTGTTAAAGTAATGCAGGGGCTCATTTATACCAATTAATTGAGTCTGCAGATGATAATGCAAAGAATGAGTTCTATTAGTCAATTGATGATTCACTGTGTGACGTTACTAAGATTAAGACTTTTGTTGTACTGACAAATTAATCTATTGAAGATATAAATTACATGCATCATTGTAACGCAACACATTAATCAAACTGCACTGAGAGGATCTTAAATAAATAACGATTTCTCACAGATTATTACATCATACACGTAAGTGCCACGTGATGTTACTGGACGTTAATGCTCAAAATTTCGTTGAAATTATTATAATTATCTGAAATAAAGTACAAGCGAGATTTTTGTTTAATTTGGATTACATTTAAGTGTAATTTCTGATAGATTGTAAGAAATTATCAACCCGCAATGGAATTATTCTGTGAATTTCCTAATATACTAAATACAGATAAATAATTAATTAACATAAAAACACTTAATGTTGATATAACAAATGATTATCTAGTCATAGGAAAGTTATCTAGTTATAATATGTATCTATGGGGAAAATAAAATTTATCATCGGTTGAAAGGAATATTTATTGAACACTGTTAACCCTGTAATGAAATAAAATCTTTCAACACGGAAAATAAATTCATAAAAAAAATCAGATTGAATAGTCGCTGATCCAATATCGATTCCCATTTAGGAAAGAAAGATTGTGTTCATTTCTAACTCTTCGACTAAGAATAGATTTTCATTAAATTATTGTTTTATTTCACATTATTAGTTTTTGCAGTTATTTCATTTATTTAAATACATTGTTCTTTTTGTGTTTAATTAGAAATCAATTTTATTTCCAAAATATTGATAATTGTTATTTAGTGAATGACACTGTAAAGTAAATTAGTTTTCTATAAATTTACTAGGTAATGCATTACATAGGACTCTACTACAGTCACTATACAAAATTTTACCATAGAGGAGTTCTACAGTATTGAAAAAAATTCAATTAAATGTATAACTTTTGATACAAAGTTTCACATTTAATATAACTTTCGCACATACATACACTTTTTCATCTACATTTATACTATCCTCTTACCTCTGAGTCCTAGAAGACTCATGACTTCTCTTTGCAATTGAGACACTAAGCAGTAAATGAGGAGCAGCAAACGATGGCCCTTAGTAGCCTATGACGACATCTCAAGAAAAGAGAACAACTCTGATATCACAAGCCTCACATTTTGTCTCAAACATCGGTCTATGTTTTTTGAAGTAATTACAGTGGGAGTAGTTTAATTAAAGTATTCATTTTTTGATACAGAAAATGCTTTTAAAAAATCTTATATACCTACTGCAATTTTATATTTTTTTTTCATTCAATATCAAAAGTATTTAATTTAAGAGTATCACTGCAGCTTAAGTCACAATCATTTATCATTTATTTCTTTGTATTCAGCACTTTCATAATTATCTAAAATATCAAATACATACAATACAAAAACATTGTAATCATATTTTACACAATACAATTTGTTAGAAAAACATGATTAGAGACAATGAAGAGTTTTTCATTCAATTTATTGTACGCAATCATGTTTGTGACGAATCAATGGCTTAATGGATCTTCATAAGGCATGTTTATTCAATTATATTTA
This sequence comes from Caprella mutica, assembly GCA_947561585.1. NCBI lineage: Eukaryota > Metazoa > Arthropoda > Malacostraca > Amphipoda > Caprellidae > Caprella > Caprella mutica. Next base: position 55,672 of record CANNZV010003247.1, read on the forward strand.
CTCCATACAATATTATGTTAACTTGTAGTTCTGTTTGTGTTTGAGAGATGCACAAGAACAGTTTTCTTATCAAATAGCTTTAAAAGATTTGAATGAAATGAAATTAACAGTAACTATTCTTATTCTGCAAATTGATTCACTTGTTAAAATATAATAATAATAGTATATTGTTTCTACCTTCTCTGACGTAATTTCCGTATAATTAATTTACTAATTATATAATGGATGTTTGAAGAATGGAAATATTTAGAGTGTCTTTACCTATGTAAACTAAATTTAAGAAAAGAAAATCAAGATTTGTTATATTCAGAAAGACTGTATTCAATTACATTTGAAATTAAATGTAAAAATTATAATAATTATTGAGTCGAAAATTCTTCTATTTATGATATTTATTTCTTCATACCTTTTCGAATATATGTATTTGATAAATACAATTTGCAATACATTACGAAAAAAAATTTAATGAACCACGAAATTCTTTAAAAATGATATTCAGTTGCCTTATATTGAACAAAAATAATTATATTTCTCAAGTTTCAGTTGAGAAATAATTGGACAGGAGATAATTACTTTGTACATTTGACATTTTAGTCACCAATAACTAATGCCAATTAACTTTATGAAACAGTATGATCAAAGAACTTTTATTCTATTTCTCATATTAACAACTGTTTGATGGTTCAGTTTAATTATATATATGAAATATTAACGATGAATATAATGATCTTGAAAGAACGATTATCACAATACAGTGGAAGCTATGACAATATATAATATTCCAAATAGCATAATTGCCTCAGTCCTATTTTATTATTGTTTTATCGGAAGAGATAGTCACTGCTTTATTTAATCTCATATAAAAGAGTCACTGCAATGATGTACAATCAGAGAAAAGAGTCACTTTAATGGTAATTTAAATTTTAAACATGTAGTCAACATATGCCAACAATTGTGGTGGTCTGAAAAACAGAAGATTGCTGTTTAAAATAACAAAAACAATTCTAGATAGAAAGGGCACATTTACCGCCGCTACATTTCTTGTTCATTTTGTCCTTTTTGTGACTTTGATCTTCGACCCGGTTGGTCATAAATTATAATCATAAAGGTTCTTTAATAATCAAAAATCGTCCCATCAAATAGTATGTAATTTGTTGAATACTGTTTGAGTTATGCAACAATTATACTTTATGTTGGCTCAATTATTATTCTTTCTTTAATTACTTTTCCTTTCATCTAATTATGGTTCTAAGTATGATCAATAGGGTGGGCAATTTTAGGAGGGTATTTCAAACTTTTTCGAAATTCAACTTTCCTTAGTTGAATAAAGTTGGGATTCTACATAACATTGATGCTGATTAAACACAAAATAAGATGTAAAACGTTATTGAGGTGCCTCAAGGACCCTGAAAATAAGATTTGGGCTAGAATAGCAATTTTCGGAATAAAAAAATAAGTTCATGAATATTGAGAAAATTAGGTCACTGTGCTGACTGATATTAAGTTTGAAATATATTTTTCGAAGATCCCCATATAAGAAAGTTTCAACATTTCGAATTTCTTGAGGTGCCTCAGAGAGATCAATATTTTAAGTCATTAATATTTGATTTTTTTCTAATATTAGAAATTTGGTCATAAAAAAAAAAAAATTTGCAGCCGTGTAATTTCATTCCAATATATCCGCTTAATCCTTTTACATATCACACTTGTTTTCCCGTCAATTAATTCAATCAAATGGCACAGTGGCAACTCATTTTCTTGCAGCTGGCACACAACAATGGGCAACACATATCCATGTAACTGCATGGCACACAGCAAGTGGCAACACATTTCAATGTAACTGGCACACAACAATTAAGTGGCAACTCATTTCCATGTAGCTGGCACACAACAAGTGGCAACACATTTCAAGGTAACTGGCACACAACTAGTGGCAACACATTTCAAGGTAACTGGCACACAACTAGTGGCAACACATTTCAAGGTAACTGGCACACAACTAGTGGCAACACATTTCAAGGTAACTGGCACACAACAAGTGGCAACACATTTCAAGGTAACTGGCACACAACTAGTGGCAACACATTTCAAGGTAACTGGCACACAACTAGTGGCAACTATTTTCCATGTAGCTGCACACAACAAGTGGCGACTCTTTTCCATGTAGCTGGCACACAACAAGTGGCGACTTTTTTCCATATTGCTGGCACACAACTTTATCGCAATATGTTTGTTGTCTGACCGACAGAGTACATTTTTTTAATTGAGTTGAGGCACCTATTATCATAGCTTTAGAAACTATTTGTTACAACCTTATTGTTCCTAAAGGTCGTCTTTAGAAATATTTCACTAAGGGTTATTCAAATTATTCATAAATAAAAATTAATATCAAATGTTTAATACTGCTTACTGTTATTCAGAGTAATATTGAGGTACACTGAGGCACCTGTTATTGACTGTTAAATAACAAATTTTAACTTTCATTTTATAGTATATAACTTGTTAAACAAGTGATTCACTAACGCTGACCTAATACATCACCCAACGAAAAAATAAATAAAAATGAATTAATAAGTTTTTTTACCTATTTTCGAGTTTTAGATGTACACTGAGGCACCTCTAAAATTTCAAATATTGCGATGAAATTTTCATTGTCGTATTATTATGTATGTAACTTATCAACTTTTGATCACTAGCGAACATCAAAATTTGAAAAAAAAAAATCGGCCCACCCTAATGATCAACAATCAAATTATTTCATATATTTGTTACTATTGTAATTAACTGTTTTAGAACGGCCATCAAACAACATGGTTTCGTCTTATTTTTAAATAAGATCAATGAATTAGCTATCACATTACAAAGATGATGCAACACATGAGAAGCATTTTATTATACTCATCTAATTATGAAACATTACAATACAAAAGGATAATTATCGTAATAACCTCCAAGAACAATTGAGAGAACATTAGACAACTTTGCTATTTCCTTAAGAACTCAAATTTGAATACAGGCAATTACAATCAATAACTTAACTGGTAGTTTAAATAATATAAGGTAGAGAAGGCTTAACTCAGTATACATAATGCATTAGTGTAGACTATACATTTGTCGGAGGGGGGGGGGGGGTCTGCAATGGGATAAAGCTTTCATTGTCAACACTTATGAAATCTTCATCTCAAAATCAGAGACTATTAGGTACTTGTCAAATATCTCCTAAAAAACTTGTAGTTATGACGACTTGCTACAGTACTGGGCTTGCCTGACGATTCGGAACTAGGTCCAAATCTGTAGAATCACTGTAACTGAACTATTTCCTCTCCTGATCTCCTTCGACCATTTAAGTTCAAAATTCCGGCTAATATCTAGATATTATTCTATTTATCCATTGGTCAATTTGCATGAGAGTATAATCTTCACCTCACTGATCGGGTCACTCAAGAAATTGAGCAGAAAAATGTTACGATTGACTGATTCCATCATTCGCCGAACCACAGGATCCAAATCCTCTTTTGTACTTTGGAATCTGAAAACCAAGACTAATATCAACAGCCATTGTATCCTGCTGACTCGGTGATAATAACCCTTTGAAACCTTCTTAACAAGTGAGCTAAAACACAGCTTAATAAATAATGTACGTTCCAATAAGAGAGTATACAAATTAATTTGGTTGACAATTTTTTGACGTAGTCAGCAACGGTTGTTGAAATAGCCTGATTAAAATATTTTCATGGATGGATGTTCGGGGCCAAATTGTCAGTTGTCATTAATCAAACAAATGTAATCACTAATCATGCAATTAACACAATCGTTGAAGCCTGAGACATTTACATAATTACTAGTAATGTTATTCTTAACTAAAAAATTTAAGCAAAAGGAAATATAATATTGAGTAACATATAAGAAAACAAATGTGTATTCAATATATCACTAATTATTAAATATTTTAAGTTGTATTAAAATTACAATTTTTTTCATAAGTGTTAATAATAGTAAGAATGGATAGTAAGATAAAAATTGGTAGTGAGGTAAGTATTGGTAGAGTAAGGTAAGGATATGTATTAAGGAGAGCAAGCACATAAACCTAATTGGCCAACCATAAGGAATTAATGTATATCTAATGATGAGAAAAATGAATGAAAATGAGTCATAATCGCTTTAAAATATAGCCAAAGACAGGAAATATTCACACAAACATAAATAAATTATTTTCACCAAAAATTTAACAACTAGCTGAATGATGTGCTGAAAGAAAAATTAAAAGCTATCAAAGCTGACTGACTAATACTGATGTAAAAGCTTGAGCATAAAGAACATAAATGGATCATTTAGTGGTACAAATACTAACAGTTACAATGATTAACGAATATGCAGATTGAAGAATCTCTTAATGTTACTAATGGCAATGGTTTCATTATTTCGTTTCATTTCTGTAACTTATGTGTAATTTATTGTTTAATTTTACATTGTTCCAAATAGACTTTCCGCGTTTCCATATTTCAGTAATTTTAATCAGGGAATCCAGTTCGGCGAATTAGGTTTCGGCAAATTAGTTTCTGGCAAATCCACCGGATACCAGTTTTACCATCATCATTTTCCAAGGAAACATCAGTATATATACATATATGATCCAAATAGTGAACTGCTCTATATTATATGAAGTTAAAGCTGTTCAGATAAACTGCATTTGGACATATTTTACACAGTAAGTGAAGTTGAGACAGATTATTGAATAGTGCACGAATTTTATAAACGCTTTTTGGTAGTATATCGATCATATATTTGGATTCTTCTATATTCAGTTATGGCCAATTCGAATTCAAAAAATAATTTCGAGCCTAAAAAAGGTGTGAGTTTTTATTTTGAAGATTGGACAGTTGAAACCTCGTCCTCAGAAAAAGGTTATGATTGTATAAACTGGATCAATACTTGAAACATAAATATGTTGGTTCGCCCTTTCATATTAAAACAATACCAATCAACCTCTCCACAACTCCACAAATGAGGTACAACTTCATTTGTGGAATTCCGTATCGATCTGACTGCAGTACTTTTCTGTGAGCAGGTGTAGTGTCAGATGTGCTCCTCCCTCTCAATATTCTTAAAAACTGCAGTACCATAAGCACATGTTTGAGGTGCAATTAACGTATTCCCTGCGTGATCGTATGAGGCGACTAAAAGGGAACGGGAAGAATTCAAGAGATTTTCAGCAATAATCAATCACCGAATCTTCCCAGCCTTTCTCTTTCTGCCCTAACTCTTATGCTGTTGTGAGGGTTCTTTCCTGTTGTTATAAATATAAATAAATTTGTTGAACTATTATAGTATTCTCCAATCTGAGTTTTAACATATAATAATTTAATCGCAGTAAATATCAAGGGATGGCTTTATTATTATTAAACATCACAACAGTAAGAAATTGACAGGAAAAATAACTAATTACCTTTCTGATAAATATCAGATAAGTGAATAGATTGCATGGCAGAAAGAATAAACATATAACAAATCTAAAAATAATTGAACTACGAGAACATAACAGTGCGGCTCACTAAAAGAAGAAAAGAAGAAACTGATATATTGTAATATAATAATAGTGTATTGTATTGTATATTGTGTTGAAATATAAATTAAAAATGCTTAGGGTCGTACGGAGGAGGATATTTTATGAATTATATCCATTGAATTGAATATGAAATGATAAAAGAGCTATGGGTATAAACTGAGCTTGTCATTGTGTTCATGAACATTTTTAATCATTATGTTCTCCATAAAACTTGAATAGTTTGAATATTTTCCAATATTTTGATAATTTTCGAGTTTTCTTTATTTTGTATTTATTGAACACGAGAGGTAGCTATTCCGGTTTGCTCGATATTATAATGTATGACAAACCATAGCAAAATGAGCGTGCCAGATTACCAACACCAAAATCAGCACCCGTTGCTTTCAAACTATGTTCAACTGTTCCAGTGTTTAAAAGTATTTTCTTATGGTTTCGCGTTTGCAAATGGACTTCGTTTCTCATTTGTGTTGCGCTGCTTTAAGCTCGACATAAGAACTTCCATATTCCTATCTCTACTTGCGCCATCTCAGTTATGAGGAAAAACGAACAGTATTTGCGGCGAAAAAATAGAAATGATGCCATAGAAGAAATAAGAATCAGAATGGGAGATCAGAAGCGGAAAATAAATGGGTGTAGAGACTCTTTTGAATGTCTATTTATTATAACCAGGGGTTATTATGTGGAAGCAATGGCTACAGTGATTGAGGTATGTGAAAAATGATTTCAGTGAAAAAAGTGATGGAGGTAAGTGCCCGGGCAAGAAGGTTTTATGCCTGGGATATTCCCTTAATATCTACAATATTCCCTCCTAGTCTGCACTCACAGTTTGATGAAGAAGGGATATTCCTGTAACAATTATATTGGATACTATTCAAATTCTTATACGAGGGAATATTCCAGGAATATTGGAGAGTTACAGTATTCGGTCAGATATCATCCTAGGATATTCAGGGAATATCATATTTCAATAGTATTCCATGCGAAACAAATTGGAATACTCTTGGAATATATATTTTTGATAATGTTCCATTCTGAATATCCCATAATTATCCCAAGAATTTTCAAGCTAGTTACGTATAATAGTATTCCCCAAAAATAAAACGAAGGAATATCCCTGGAACATTCGGGATCTACAGTATTCTTAGTGAAACAATGACGGAATGTAACAGGAATCAAATGAAAAATTTTACTTCCTGAGAAATACTTTTGAATATCCCTGGAACTATTTCAATATTTTCTATAAGGAATATATCCCATTGGGTTATATGAAGGAATGTTCCTGGAAGAAGGGAAATTTAAAGTATGTATTTCAAACAACAAAGGAATGTCAATGGAATCGAACAATGAATTTTTCTATTTCCTTAGAGTTTGGTTGTCTAATTTGAAAACTAAGAAACGTTAGTTTGTGAGATGAACTGTTGTTATTTGGATTTCATATGTTCTCTTCTAATTTTTACCATCTATATAAGTTTTTGAGAATAGCGCAAGAGTTAAGCTCTTCGTCTATGAGGTGTTAGATTTTCGTGTTAGGTATGTGCTTCCATTTTCATCTTCCATAAATAACGAAACTCCTTCACGGAGCTCTTCTGCATCCATGAGCTTTGTCACCGACTTATAATGTGACTTCTTCTATAAGTCAGTTTCCTTTCTGGTTGCTTCTTCCAGTCTCTTGTATTTCAAAACGTCAGCGTTATGGCCTTTTGTTTTAGAGCAGATACTAAACAACCAATTAAATTAAAAATATCGATCTAAATGAATAGAATTTCGGATCAGTAAATTTAATGCTGGCTCCCTATCAGAAATTAGTAGTACCTACAAAAATTACTTATTTCGTTTGTATGAAATGCGAAACTACTAAAAGTTGCGAATCAGGTAGCCAAAATATTTTTTATCCAATTTAGTTTTCGCCTTGCAGCACTGCAGTTCAGACGTAATAGACGGGTTATAATAGATAGTAGTTAAATTAGTGTCAATTCAAGAAAAAAGAGGTTACTATTTTGATTGTAAATGTTTAACGTATGTACACCATTGTTTCATATTTCATCAACAGCAGTTATCACTCAACAATTTTAAATTTTGGTTTAAAGTAAGTATTGATATCTGGTGATAACAGAAAAAGAGTAGGGTCAAGCATGTAAATTGCGGCACACTAACTAACTGCGGCTTCTAGCAACATACACATCATATATTCAAAACACACGTTAAAAACTTAAATTAATAAATTATAGCATGCACTGCGCTCCATATGATAGCCATGCAACACATTAATGGAATTTTGGTTCAGAATTGAAATGCAATTAAAAATTAAAATGAAGCAATTTACCTGCATGAACCTACTTACCGTACTATTTTAGTTTGTAGGCCTATTTCTATTCATATTTACTCAGTTTATACTTTAATTGTAAATGGGTTCACTATGTTAATTTATATTACGAAATGTTTATGAATATTTAGCTATAACCTAGGTTAAACAATATATATTCTCTAGCCTCTGTAAGTGAAATATAAAATTTCATAAAATTATTTCTTCAGTGAACTGTTCTTCAACTGACTAGATTTTAATATTAAAATTTTAAAAGTGCCAATAATGATTTTCAGTGAGAAACCCTTATGGTTTCTCAAAACATTTTTCCTTATCTTATTCTGTATTCCCTTTACTATCTACTTTTTCATCTTTTATAATTTGAATGAATCACTTATGTTTTTTATTTAGTTTATAGATTAGCTTATTGAATACAGATTATTGATAGATGATAATTAATTATTTTATTTCTTTTTAGGTACCACTGTCACAGTTACTGGCAATATGGTTTACTTTAAGAAGTTACAAATCTAGAGACATGTCCTCTTCATTTCATTGTGTGTACTATATAGTATGAAGTGCGTGCACTAAAACTATAGCTGCGCTGACACCACTAGATTCACTTCATAGTCGAGAATATCAATGAATTTAAGAATAGTGACAAAATTAAGTGCTTGATTGAATAAATTTGCTCCAGGTTAATGTAAAGAACCAAATGGAAAAGACTTAGTACTAGTTGTCACACAGGAAAGTAGCTCATAGCAAATTAAGCTACCACCAATCAATTGTAGTGGTCAATAATTTCGCAAAAAGATACGATAGCACTGTTGAGTGTTGACTGCATTAACAGATGGAAGAGGAAAATGAGAAGGTTATGGGAAATGAAACCTGTGAGCTTTTCTTAACTAGAAATTGAAAACATTGCAATTGAAAAGTACAACCATAGCGGTATAGAATAGATAAGAAATATCTAGTGAGAAATACTGAGAGTTTATAGAACATAAATAGAGCCTCAACAACATATAAACAAGTTGCCCAGGAATTAATTTGTGCTTGATTACATTATGCTCTTTCTAAATCATGTATTATTTGATATTTTAATAGAATGATTGACGTATGTTTAGTTTCTTTCATTTCATCCCAGTACAAAAGGACAATTGTGGAAATACCTAGATTTAAGCAATGTGTCCTGTAATTAAAGTGTTAATAATCGTAGATTTTTTTATACACTTATTTGTTCAAGTTAAACTTCTTAGTGTATAGCTATGTGACAATTAAGTTATGCACTCAAGTGAATAGTGATACATGGCCAGTGATCCCACTTCTTTTGGATGTCTTATTCCATTGGTACTTCTTCACTATTCCCTCTTTTTCTGGATGACTCATTCAAAAGATATCCCTTCAATATTCCCTCTTCCTTTTGTTGTCTTATTCCATATGTATTCCTTCAATATGCCCTCCTCATTTAGATGCTTTATTCCATAGGTATTCCTTCAATATTCCCTCTTCCTTTAGATGTCCTCTTCCATATGTATTCCTTCAATATTCCCTTCTCATTTAGATCTCTTATTCCATATATATTCCTTCAATATTCCCTTCTCATTTAGATGTCTTATTCCATAGGTATTCCTTCAATATTCACTCTTCCTTTAGATGTCCTCTTCCATAGGTATTCCTTCAATATTCCCTCTTACTTCAATGTCTTATTCCATTGGTATTCCTTCATTATTCCATTGAGATTCATCTCTGCGATTCCCTAAATTTTCCCTTGTGATTTATGGGACTATTCCATAAAAGTGTCAAAAAACTGCATTCCCTGAATATCGAAAAATGATCATCATGGAATATTCCTTGGGAATATTCCGAGAATGTTTTGGGAATATCCATTTTTTGCGCGGGTGAAGAGTGATGACAGTGACTACTGTGATTAATGCATATAAACAGTAATGACAGTGACAACTATGATTGATGCAAGTAAAAGTGATGACAGTGCACAAAAGGATTCATGCGAGGAAACAGTGATATATATGACTACAGTGCATTCAATTGAAGATATTTGCAATCTCATTTGATATTAGGGCAGCATGCAAGAAAGCCTTAAAGTGATCAAAGTGAAAATAATCCACAGTGAGCAATATGTAACATGGCAGCAATAACTACTCATAGAGATATAATTGATATTTTGATAACTTTCCTGTATATAACGGATCGAAAAATGCATATATGGGTAAGTACTTATATCAAACATCTCTTCAATCTTACCAAGTGTCAAAGACCCAAAACTTTTAAAAATAGCTAACCATGCAAATGCCTGGAGTTAGGAAATGCACACCACAACCCATACCCTTTCCCTTAAAGCAATTAAAACTGTGCATCTTTTGAAGAAGCATCAGAATCTAAACTTGAGTGATAAAGAGAAATTCTATTGTTCCATTAGATTAGAAATCAAAATCTACAATGAGATTGTTACATCATATAAACTATATAATATGCTCAAATGCTGCTTAGTTTACATTCATAGAATAATACATAAGTTTTCTTCTTCCGTTAACATGTGAGTTTTACAGCAGAAGCGCTGTAGCCATTCAGTATATCGACATTCAGTTCATATTCTTATCATTTTTATGTGGGCAATATTTGTGTGGCACCTGCCCATGCTATCAACACTTCCTTTTACTGTTCAAGAGTTGTTGTGGCTTTGCAGGGAATTCACTTTAATTTAGAGCAGTGAAATTTTCCCGTTGTTTGTGATGCGGAATTTTTTTATGTAAACTCTTGATATAACGAAAGTTCCATGATAAGTATGTAATGTTTGTATTCTGAAAATGGCTTCCACACCACATGTTCAATAATAATTAAATCAAATTAATTCGGTAGCTAAAATATACTACATATTTTTATGTTGCCTTTAACATGCCAATGAGTCGTTGTACTTAGCGGCAATTACTCATGTTTACAATAAATGAAAGCTAAACTCAATATCCGAAATAATCAATTCTGTTGATTATGAATAACTTTAATCATGCTATATAGTAAATAAACTCATCTTAAAGTAATTTGATATTATTTTGACAATTTGCTAATTTCATGCTAATAATCATTAGATTATTTTTTATTGTATTTTGTAACTTAAATCCCAATGGTGACAAGGAAAAATATTTTTTTAGGAAGATCACCAGATCACTATAGTGAGATACCATTTATCATCATGAAATATACAATATATAACTTTACAGATATAATTTTCATGATTTTTTTTATGGTCTTTAAGATTCGCTCATTTTTACCTTTAAGGAAATGTGTCATCACATTTGGTGTACAATACTCATTGTTTTACATAATGTCTGCCATTGTGGGGCAAGGCATCCACATGAGAGCATGGTTGTCTGTTTTCGGGTACAGGCTATGTCGGGAAGAAGGAGAAGGAGCGCACACATAATTTCCTGGAGCAGCTGACAATTTTGAGATGCTGATGTACCTGATTTAATTAGCTGAACCACATTTAAATATTACACCTTCAGTTAATTTCTCTCTTTCCTATTTTATCTCATTTTCGGCTTTTACCACTGGCTGGTAATTGCGAGTTTCATTTTACTGGCACCACATTACAAGAGACGTGTCCATTGCTGGATCGTGTGACCAGAAAAAATACTAGTGAATTTTATCCGAGTTTCCAAACATCTCGAGGTCCTCTCGGTTCGCTTGAGCTGTATATACAGTAGCGAGCATAACCCAGGTAACAAACAATTATCCCCGGGATAATCCGGGGAAATTCCCTAGGATTATTTCCTTGATATCCCCAGCGTTATCGATATGAGGATACGTTTTAGCGATATGAGGATATCCCCAAATGATATCGAGGGAATAATGATGGGATTTAAATAAATTATCCCATGAATATTCCCTCTATTACCAGGGAAGGGCAAGAAATACCGAAATTATTATTCCCTCGATAACAAGGGAATTAAATTGAGATAGTGAGGGGATATTCCCTCAATATAGAGGGAATCAAATGGAAATATTCCCTAAATATTCCCTGGATATATAAAATAGAGGAAGGATATGAAATAAGAATACCAAAATTAATATTTCCTAGCATATACTGCATTTTTACGTGTACGTTTGACTTTACATGAATTAGTTAAATGAACCATATTGTTATTTACAAATTAAATGGAGAGAAATGGAGAAAGAAATGAAGTGATCTTTCCGGTCTCGAACCAGCACCTTGTTGACTTCTGCTTGCGACGCTAACCATTCGGCTACCCTGTACACAGTAGAAGTTGGATTTTTAATGAACTTTATGCAATATGATAACTCAAGTTTATCTTAAGGTTATCATCGATAAATGTAGTTTCATATTTCATAGATTATTTCTTTTTTTCTTTAATAATCGTTTATTTTATAAATTTTACGGGATCATCAATTTTTCACTAATTCCTGGAATATTCCCTCGATATTTTTAGGGAATCAACTAATTTTTAGTAATTCCTGGAATATTCCTTCGATATCCTCAGGGGATCAACTAGCTTTCATTAATATCTGGAATATTCCCTTGATATAGTTAGTGGGTGAAGTAATTTTCACTAATCCTTGGAATATTCCCTCGATATTGTTTGGAATCACCTAATTATTACTAATTCCTGGAATATTCCCTCGATATCGTTTGGGGTTCAACTAATTTCACTAATTCCTGGAATATTCCCTGTGAGACCAAGTATGGTCTAACAGGGCTTGATTTTTATTGATATGCAGATTGATAAATTATTGATTATTTTTCTGTTGTAAACATGATGAATCTGTATATTTTTAGATCTCAATAAATTTATCATTATCATTATCATCATATCGTTAGGGGATCAACTAATCTTCAGTAATTCCTGGAATATTCCCTCGGTATCGATAGGGATGAATTAATTTCCACTAATTCCTGGAATACTCCCTCGATATCGATCAACTAATTTTCACTAATTCCTGGAATATTCTATCGATATCGAGAGGGATGAATTAATTTCCACTAATTCCTGGAATACTCCATCGATATCGATAGGGATCAACTAATTTTCACTAATTCCTGGAATATTTTATCGATATCGAGAGGGATCAACTAATTTTCACTAATTCCTGG
>CANNZV010003247.1:71543-120554 GCA_947561585.1 Caprella mutica
CTCCAACCAAAAACAGGTGGGATCTTTTGAATTACAAGATTTGTAGATATCAAAATTAGTAAGAATTTCCTTTCAAAGTTTGATGATCTGACATGCAGCGTCCATCTACTTCGAAGGTTTAGGGGCAACTGGCTAATCTCTCTTTGCATTCATTGGTGTGTGCGTGTTACACGGGTATGTTAGATACCAGATATAGCGATATAATTAATTATTACGAATTATAATTGGCTGAGAGATGGTTTTTATAGTACATATTGACTCCCTACCCCCCGGCCCACTTTTCCCTTTCTCCCCCTCTCCCCAGGGGGTTAGAGTTAAACGAGACTTCTGATATTTTGCACACACTATAAGAAGGTTATAAAGCAACTATTTACACAATAAAAAAAAGATAAAATTTTGAGATTTCTTCGGGGGCGGTGGCCTTAAGAGTCGTGACATTTGATGCATCTCTATTATTAACTGTTTTCAACTCTCAGAAATTGTATATAAAACTCCCAAATATTGCTCATACATATTTAGCATTAGATTTTAGGAAAAGCTGTCTTTCTATATATTTTTTACCTGTAAAAAATAGCTTTTATCAATTAGTTTCATAATATATTATTACGATAACGTGTGTATACATTACGAAGTTGGTCGATAACGCTTACATTACGAAGTTGATCCGTCCATCAAATATGAGATCAGACAGCACCAAGGGACAGCACTGACAGACAGTCCATCACGTATGCGGTGTGCCGTCACATATGTAGGGTAGGAAACTGCATATATGACGTCAGTAAGACCGTTACATATGAAGCCCCTCAGTTTGTCACACAACATGTTGGCCTGTTCATCAAATTACCAAATAATATCACATGTATCTGTTCCTTATGTTTCGTTTATGTGAAAATATCCAATTTGCTAAATTTCAAGAGTGTGTTGCGTGTTTTTAATCCTGGAGCGCCCAGAGTACCTAGAATCAGTCTGGCATGAAATATTCATGCATACTTTACAAACTAACTGTATCGAGATGCTGAAACTGCATGATTTTCTATGACTATAACATATTTATGTACTGTATATATAAATATCAGTCTAATTAGTGGAAAATTATTCAAAAAACATAAATTTATAACTCTCCTCCGAATCCAGTGTATAACTTATTGTATATCCAAGGATAAAGAACAAAGCCTTGAATACTAAAAGACTCTCAGTTAATTAATATTCCAGTAACTTACTGGAAGTCATCAGCTATCTAGAGTGATTGTGTGAGTTACAGAGCATCTAATGAGAAAACCACGTGACTATTAATTACTGGTTTACGTTTAATTACTTGGTTAAAAGGAAGGAGATTGTATCCAGTCGAGAATTCCTGAAATTATTTCAATAATTTATTTATTTCTCTCTATATCTACCTAGTAGTAAGTACGTTGATGAATTTAATCAGTTAATAAATCATTCTAGTTAAAACCAGTGATTATATTTTCATATTAAATGGATATTGAAAATATCAAATTGATAGTAGTGACACCATCAATGTATCATATATTTATGAATTCTATAAATTACTACTGATTCCTAATTTGTAAGCAAGGATAGAAATAATAAACTATTCAGAATCAAGAACAGTGGTCTACCTGCTATACAGTAATCAAATTTAACCTGAAATGATATGTGTCTTTCTGAGATTAATATCCTGGTAACAATAATTAGAATTAAAGATCTGCTGCTTTAATAATAATCTACTTCATATTATTGTACTAGTGTACTTTTCATTAAAATTAATGGGTTATCAATAGTAAAAGGAAAAAATTCAAATAAATTAAAAATATAAATATCGAAATAATATATTTAAAAAAAATTATGTTGAGAAAATTGGTTAAATAATTTATTTAGACAAAAAATATGAAACAAACATGTGAAAAAAATTAGGTCAAAAAAATATTGAGTAGGAAAATTTGAGTCAAAAAAATTTGAGTCGAAAAATTTGGATCGAAAAATTTGAGTCAAAAAAATTGCAACCAACCAACCAATCAACCAACAGACAAAGACACACTGTGTATTAGTATATAGGGTGGTATATACAAAAACAAGATACATTAACATACATATATTTAATATATATATATTTATTTATGACTTAAAATATTTATTTATAGTCAATATTGTATAACATCAGACATCGAACTTTAGAAATAATAATAATAATTTAAATTTACCATTTATAAAGCCATTTATCACTAATCAATCCTTGTAATGGAACCTAATGTATTACCTGTTTGAAGCCAGGAAACAATCATGTGTTTATTTGTGATGTGCACTGCCAAAATAGTATACAGAAGTTATCATGCAGTGGTTAAGAATGTTTTCTTGTAAGGGAATAATATATTTCCCAAGAACTGCACTACAGAGATTGAGTGTTCCTCTATACAGTTATAAAGTATGTCCCCCTGCATCTTCATGAAACTCTCCCAAGTGGAAAACTTACATGAACAAGTCGGAGAGTTTTGTGAATGTACAGAAATTGAACATACTTATTAAATGCTGTCTTGGTAAAGTGGAAGTAATAATTTTTGTAAGCCGTTATTGGAAATCCTTCTGTTTATTTTCAACGGTTGCATTCTGCTAAACTCACAGTTAATAATGATTACTTTTATTTTACTATACCCAATATTACTTAAAAAAATACTGTCTTATCAAATTTTTATATAGTTATTTTATTAATTATTCGTCTTCAAAGCATCCAGTCGATTTCATTTTTTCAATGGTATATATATACCAGGTGCTCAATAAAAACCTGACACATTTCAAAGTTTAATAACTTTTAAACTAACCAACATTTTTAAATAAACTAAACTGGAAAATAAACCTATGGCTTGAGAATTTGTATCAACTTTACAATATTTACCATACAATATACTATATATTTGCCCAAATTTTAACCCTGTCAATTATGCCGAAACCTGCAGGCATGCCTTATACACCACAGGAAAGGAGCAAATTAGTCGAGTTTTATCATCTTACAAGTTTTTTTCGTATTGATGCAGCGAAAATTACGTTTGCATTTCAATGTGCGTTATGCACCATAAAAAAAACACAATTAAAAACCTTGTTGAAAACTCCAGAAGTAAAGGAATTATTCTAAATCACAATAATGTAGCCTCTGAGAGACCATTATCAGTGCACTCTGAAGCGTCTGTTTCGAGTGTCCGTTTTTGAAGACCCGAATAAAAGTTACAGAAAGAGAGTTCATCCTTTATTGATGAAACCATCATCGATGTTAACAATACTTAAGAAGACCTTATATTGACTCTTTTTACGGTGTAACACCTCACACAGCAAATGAGACTATGAGGAAACTTGGAAAGATTTTTAATGGAAGGATTATATCAAAGAGAAGCTATGGTCTCCAGGTTCTCCAGACATCATTCCCTAGTCTTTTATCCTATAAGGGTATTGTAATGAAAACGTGTACAATAAAGCTATAAAAAGTGTATCAGAGAATCAGTGGTCAATTGAGGACTTCGTTCATAACATTCCAAGAGCAACATGTAAACGTGTCATTGCAAGCATCAAACGCCGGATTACTGAATGCATCGACCGAAATGGAGGCCACATTGAGTATAGAATTTAGATTGAGCTATGTTACATGATAATGTAAATGAAGCTTCCAGTTATTTTCTTCATTTTTAAATTATTAAACTTTGAAATGTGTCAGGTTTTTATTGAGTTATATATTAATGTACAAACAGTAATATTTGCGCTTCGATTTACCGAATACCTTTAATAAGTGTATTGGAATACTTCATTTTTCGTTATTTGTTGCACATTGACCAGATGAAAGGACATCAATTCTTGCACATTTCATTCTAACCTTCGCTGAATTGGTGATAAATACCAATTGAAGAGGCAGAGAAGAATTTTTTCCAGTTATATTGACAGAGAGAGGTATACATCTTGGCGATTTTGTACTTTGGAACAGTTTAATGGCCCGTAGAAAGATAGAATAGCTTCGAAATTTCAACTATATTCGAATTAGTTTGAAAAACAAACTTGGTGAATGGTGGTGTCTAAGCTATTTTATACCTAATATTCGAAAATTGAATATTCACCGTTAATAAATAATTTCCCTTATAATGCATTTACCTAATATAAAGAAGATATACTAAAATCAAACCACTAAATTACTTGAGATATTATGTTTTATAGTAATATATATTATATTATAATATATGTATTACAGAGATAAATTCTTCTGTATTTATCATTATCACACATGCATGCACTTGTTTCAAGGTGTAAAAATTCAAATTCAAATTTGGTACTTGTATTAGCCTGAACTTCATGAATGTCGAGTTATAGTTTGAATTTCCGATTTCATATAGTCCCAAAAAGATTCACCAATAGCAAAATTCACTTAAAGAAGATTCACTCATATAAATGAAATTTGAATAAAAGTAGGAAAATAATAATATATTAATTCGAAGGTTTCATTTGAAGGTATATTCAGAACGAAAGTAGCATACCAAATTTCGAAATGGCTTTGGTATGCTGTTGGCTTTGATAATTATCTCAACACGAGTTGTTACTGAAACAAGAGATATGCGTATTACTTATTCGTCCAGCTTGATCCAAGGAGAACGATCGAAGAGTCAAGATAGGAGTTGGATTGGGTTGAATAATATTAATCCAAAATGGACTATATTAGGATGATAATATTGAATTCACATTCGTTCGTCTCACCTTTAATATATTCGCATAAAATGAATACTGACTTTGATTCCTTCAAATCAAGAAAAATTAATAGTATCCGTTGTAACACTAACCCACAGCATGACGAAGGTAGGCTTTTGGCATTACAAAATTTTCTACACATTTACAGAAATTTTCGAGAGTTACGGGCTTAACATAATCACTCAGACTATTTTTACAAATTGAAAGAGAATAACAGTGCTCTCTGAGTACAAGAGTACTATTTTATACTTATTAATACAAGTTCATCTAAAAATATTCACCCCTAATATCGGAAACTAATTTTGTGTTTTCTACCCTCAATTTTAAGTTTAATCCACTATACAGGGTGTCCCAGAAAAAAGGAAACCCATTTTCAAATTAGTTTATTTTAGAAAATATTAAAACTATAAGAATTCTGAAAACACTGTTTTATACGTTTACTCTTTCTGCATCCCTTGTGAAAAATCGATAATATTACAACAAAAATTAAAAATGCTGCAGCGAATTTAGCAAAAGGAAAAAAAAGTCCTTGTGTGGGCACGATATATTTCTTAAACATCCGGTAGTATTAAAAATTAAATCCTAAGGTTTATTACAAATAAGAGACAAATTAAAGAGATTTATTAACATTGGAACCGCAATACTTATTTCCAAGGTGTAAGGTTAATTTCCCTCGACATGTCCTCCATTTCTTTCTACACATAATTGCAGCCTTTTTCTCATTCCAGCAAAAACTCTTTAACTAAATCCGGATTTTCTTTTAGTAAATTAACTTCGTTTACAATTCTCTCTCTCAAATCGTCTGTGTTTTCTGGAGGAGAAAAGTACACTTTGCTCTTGAGGTGTCCCCAAAGGAAAAAATCGCACGGTGTCAAGTCCGGCGATCTGGGCGGCCACTCAATTGGATGGTTCAGTGCAATAATGCGATCGTTGAAATTATCATGTAGCAATTCTTGAACTGCACGACTTCTATGTGCTGGAGCACCATCCTGAATCCACCATAGCCTATTAAATCTTTTTGGGTAAATTTGATGCAGCTCAGGAATTATTCTTTTTGTAATTAGGTTTGAGTATTTATCTCCATTCATATTATTTTCGTAGAAGATAGGGCCCACAAGTCGTCCGTTTCCACACATTCCCATCCATACAGAAACTTTCTCCCTGCACATTGTTACGTCGAAGTTGAAATTTGGAGGATTATTTCTGGGTGCATACTGGCGAATGTTATAATTATTGACTCTTCCATTCATATGAAATGCTGCTTCATCACCAATCACGATGTCTTCTACGAAGCGAGCATTTTTTTTGCAGAAACCAATTTGAAAAATTTAGGCGGCGAGGTAAATCCAGTTCTAATAGTTCATGCCGTACATGAATCTTGTAAGCATGATACCTTACATCGTTTTTAACAATCCGGTTAAATGTGCTTTTACTGATGTCCAACCCGTTCCTTCTCGTTGATATTTTTGAATTCTCAATTAGCTTTTCACGAACACGATTAATGTTTTCCCTTGTTCGTTCTGTTCTCCTGCAACCCGATCGCTCTCTGTTTAAATTCGAAGTTGTTCCTTCAGTTTTGAACTTATTAACATTTGTCCATATGGTCTTCTTAGTTGGCGAAGCTCTTTCCGGAAAGCGTTGTTCAAAATCTTGTTGAACCAGTTTAAAGCTTCCAGTTCTTAAATAACTTGTCACCACAAAAACTCGTTTTTCTTTTGAGAGTTGCATTTTGGGGTTTTGAAATATGCAATAAAAATTACCGTGTTAAAATTAAAAATTCCTGATTTTATTATAGGTATCCATTGTATCATGAATACAAACTAACAAATTTTGTTTTGTTTGTTGGTATCATCAACGGACCAAAAATGAGGATTTCCTCGCGCAAGCACTTTTTTTTCCTTCTGCTAAATTCGCTGCAGCATTTTTAATTTTTGTTGTAACATTATTAATTTTTAACAAGGGATGCAGAAAGTGTAAACGTATAAAACAGTGTTTTCAGAATTCTTATAGTTTTAATATTTTCTAAAATAAACTAATTTGAAAATGGGTTTCCTTTTTTCTGGGACACCCTGTATAACTACCCAACAGAGTATCCAAACTCCAAGTATTTTAAAAGTGTTGTCTGATAAGGTTTGGCCTGACCAGAGTGTTCCCCCTAAGAGCGCTGACAATAGTGCCAAGGATGTAATCAAACAGATGATACTCTGCTGCAAATAGTGTACAACGAATGATAACATCTTGTGTATGTGTTTTATGACACAGCCTCTATTAAAGAATTTACAGAAATATAGAGGGCATTCCACAGTTCTTTCTTGTCATATGTGTGTTTTCTTCAATGAGGGAGCGATTGACCGAAATCCGCAAAGAGAAGCCAATAAAATTGTGAAACAGAAGTGATTTTTATTTAGAACTGATTATATATTGTATAATGCTCATTAAAATATTAATTTCATTCTGAAAACAATAGATAGATTAATTGGCCGTTTGAATAAAGTAGGAGGTATTATCTTTCGTATCCTTACGGTCGGAGATAGAGAAATTTACACATCCATTTTATGTTAATCATTCATGAACAGAAATGTTCCGAAAGTGTGTATCGTTCAATTTAGAAGCATATAATCGCTCATATCATTCCCATTTCTTATGATTCTTTGCATTATTTGTGTGAAGCCAGGAACAAATGCCCCATTTATTACATAATGTTTTTCTAACCATAATAGGTAGGAATATCATTGAATGAAGAGCGAATTTAAAACTAAGGCAAAGACTATTGTTCTGACTACAAAAGATTGACTTATGATGGTAGAACATTTTTCTTTCTTCTTCAGTAACAATTTATGAGGCAACATTTACGAGATTGTTTGATGTGAAAACTATCCTTTCAGCAAGACTTTTTATGGATTAGGAAAACAAAAACTTGAAATATATAAACAAAGCAGATTTCAATCACATATTTTGATACTTTATATTCACATATCGGACGTAACATCAGTATATTTAAATAAGAATAATAAAACATAACTTTATGTGCAGGGAGGGCTCTAATACCGGGAAAAATGGTCATATTGAAACCAAAATTGATACGATCAATTAAAAGTAATATAAAGAGAAAACTGTTTGAAGTGCAATATTATAATAACAAAGCGATTAAGCAACAGAAATATATTCAGCAAAGTCATAATATGAAAGTAATAAATAAAAATTAATCCCCGATACATTAATTTGAGATAAAAAATAATAATTAATAAAATAATTAGTAAAACTGTAATATCAAAATAACAAATTACGAGTAACTAAATTACAAAATAAAACATCTAATTGCCTACCATAAAACATGCATTAAGGTCTTGCTTTTGAAATTTACATGCTCTTGTGGTTTCATCTTAGCTAATTGAAATACAAGTTACAATTCTATCCAATTCATTGCATAAACAGGACAGTGTTAGGAGAATTTAACTTTAACTACATATACATTAGAGAAGAACAAAGAGAAATAAATTGTATAAAAAAAAACATTTTTTTTGTAAATAATTATTATCTCGAAGATATTAATTGCTCTATTTATTTCTTGGCGTTATTAATTTCTTAGTTGATAGTTATTCCATTACAATTCAACTTTAATATATATTTTATTAATGCAGGAACTTATTTTAATTCCTCTAATTTTCGAAAGTAGTTAAATTTAGATATCTACAAAATGAGCTGCCATATTTTAATAACAAGTTTCTCGTTTACCATTTACTTGCAGAATGTTATTATTACGTATATGTATATGTATGACAAACTAAAACTTGAAGTTTGGATTCCTTGTACCTTGTAAAAATTTCGTATGACATAACTTCTTATCTAGCATTTCTTCCTTAGGGAACAATATTTTCAGAACTGATCGTCGGTGCGAGGTGGTTACACTGTATGCGATTACTGATAGTCAAGTGTGTTTCTGTCCAACTAATATTAAGGTTTAAACTATGTTTATTTTAGGTAATGTTCGGGAGAAAATAAAATCCTCCTTATGCCTCTGAAATAATAAACGCAATGTTAATTTGATTATTTTCACTGCACCAGTGCACATAATTTTTCAAATACATAAATAGAGCGATAAGGAAGATATCTTTTATCTAACTATAGGGATTTTTAATTTTATTGAAAAAATTGTACAGAGTAACAACCAATTCAAGCCTCTATATAAAAAAAATATATTATAAATAATCAAATAGTATCTGTATTATTCATGATAGTATCTAATAATATATTTCCAAACTGCAAGGGTAAACATTAATAGCAATCGAAAGTAAGAGAATTAAACACAAAAATGACTGAATCTGTAGCTAGTCGCATGAAAAAATTAAACTTGTTTGAACGCTGAAGTTGTTCTGCCGACTTCATACGTATTCTCACGACTAAATCGCTGCCAATGTAACCAGTCTCATTGGGAAGTATGAGTTTGATTTTCATCCGATTTCATCAGAAGTCGTCAGTGTGAAAAATTGCTTGAATACGCATAGATAGTAACCGTACCCTTATGCAGCTAATTTAACACAATTTACATATGCAAATATCTTATGTAATTCCTCTTTAATTAAAATACAATGTAGAAAAATATAAATATTTTCCCAGAAACAGTGAAGATTGTCTGGTCACCAAAAGCATAAAATAATGTGTTCTTTCCAGCTGGATGAAACCTAAAGTGAAAGACATCAGAGTCAAGAAACCGAATCTATACTGATAATTTCTGTAGTTTGTCTATTTCTTGTTCTCAACAGGTACTAAACATTATGTATGATGCGCATGGGAATATCTTGATGTGATAATTAACTTGCTTTTATCCTTTTTTCTATGTATTTTATCAATTGAATATAGAATCAGCTCATGCAGAAAAATGAATGTTAATTGAGTTCACTGAAGGAACCTAATAACTGATAATGCAATATTGTAGAAGACGAGCAAATACTCTAGTTACTTAATAAAATACAGGTATCGAGGTGGGGTGAGAGTATAAAGAACTAATCCTTTGTTCCAGAAGCATTTACAAAGGTGGTCACATATTTTGTTGTATGTTCGTGCAGAATGGTTCTCTTGTCACTTTATACAAGTTATGGACATGCTACTGATTTCTCCCAAATAATTTTTGTATATATGCGATGAAGAAGTGCACGATTTTACTATTCAGAGGTTTAGGAAGATAATATTACAGAGTGCTTTATTAGTACAAAATGTATACTAATAAAGTAATAATATTTTATATATAATATATAGTAAGATGAGAATAAATCATTCATCAATGAGTTAATTTCATGGGGTATAAAACATTTTGGCTATTCAAATTATTTCTTTTAATTTATGACAAAAAATATAGCAAATAACACAAGACGAAAAAATCAGTGGCAAAAAAAAAGTTTGTATATTTACTTACCAATTTTGTGTATGATAAGCCTACCTGACACATTGAGTCTTGGCCTCAGATTGATTTATAGTAAATGCATACACATACATGCATGCAATCAATGACTATTATAGAAGTCTTTTGTAATAACCATTTACTCCAATAGCATAATATCATTTGATCTTAAAACATAAATTCATGCCACAATAATCCAGTCTATTTTTTATTCGAACAGAACTCAAAAGTAATATCATGTGTCTTTGGAAATAAATGACAGGCAACATATTAAGATTTTATATTCAAAATACAATAAATGCAATTTAAATTTCTACAATACAAAATTAATGCAAAGAATTTTCACCGCTAGTCATTCATTCTACAGTCAAAAAATACATGAGATGATTTAAACTTTCAAATATTTTTTCAATAATGATTGATTGGTGATTAGTAATCAACTTGCGTGTGTTCAGTTAATAGCAAATTATTGATTAATAATAATAAAGTATGAGCACCTGTGTGATTGAACTACAATATAGAAGTTATTTCATACGAATGTTTGACCTTTGTGAATAGTTGTTCTCTCTTTCCTTTGTATATATTAAATGAATGAAATCTGATTGGTGCTGAAATATAGCGAATGTTATGTACTATTTACTCACAGTATATTAGTTTTGCACAAGGTTGGTATTAAAATATAATGTAAAGTCAAATAACAGTACACCTTTCTACTTTATTCTGTAAGTTAAATTTGAAATAAGTCACATTAAGAAGCTAATTATTCAATCATTATCTATTATTCGTTTAGTTAAGATCAAAGAAATTATATATTTCATTTTTATTATAACAAATTAAAAACTTTAGATTCAATTAAACCGGAATACATTTTACAAAGCATTTATATCTAATTACTTCGCCTATCAATTGAAACATCAAGAGTATTGGCTATATTTTCTTTTCGTATTAAATCAATATATATAATTTCGGTTGAGATTTAATTACATCATATTACTTCATATCAAAAGTCAACCTAGGAATAAAACATAACAATTTTGTAAAATATTATTCATCATGCGTGCAACCAATTTATGATTCAGTCTACGGTAATGACTCCCAGTATTTGATTTACTCAAACATCTCGGCTTAATCAGGTAATGTATTATTTATTTAATTAAATGGAAATCTTCATGTTCATACTGTGAATGTTTTTCGATAATGTTATTAAAAAAGAATTTTCAAAAGTAAACTATTGAAAAATCGTAAAACCCATGAACCAAAAACTAACCTTTAGAATGAATTACCATAATATGACAATTTTCTAGCAATTTTCATGAAGTTATAGACCAAATATGATAAGATTAATGTAACTCTTACTGTTATTAAACTTTTTTTATTAATATATATACATGTTTTCAACTTTGCACTAGTTTGCATCGTGTCATATGCACAAATTTAGATTTAGGAAAAAAATTGTCGGACCCCCTCCTTGCCCCCCAAAAGTGGGGTACATGAAAATTTCAATAACTCAAAAACTAGGAGATGTAAAGAGATTCGACTTCAAAAATGGGTTGTTTGGGAATTTTACACAAATGTGGTTTTGAATGTTTCATTTATTGGATATTAAGTGCAACAAAAAAATAAACACGTAAAAAACGGATTATACAAGGAAAATTGTGGTGTTATGCATACAAGAAAAATATAATCACTTAATAGAATGAGCAATCACTAAGAATTGATGCCAACATATAGTTGTTCAATCTGCAATTTACCATATGTCTCCACGTCAATTGCAACTTAGAAGTGAGTTTAGAAGTGGAAAAATACAACTGTTCAAGAGACACCGAAAACGGCTACCAGGCCTCTCCATTGTTTATAAATCCAGCTGTAAAGCTGAACGAAAACAATTATGAAAATAATTGCCCATTCATATTTTAGAGCACGTGGTTGATGAGCCAAATATTATCAGTCCTTATAGTTGTAGATGCCATGAAGCCAGTAATCGCTCACATGCTGCAAACTGGATACGTCCAAAGCTTGTCCAAATCAGCCACTTGCTGTTACTTTATGCTTTATTACTTATGTAATAAGGGTCAGATTCGCATACAATTCGTGATAGTCTTCCATAGACTATATGTATTTACAGATACACATAAAAAGAAAAAGTCAAGAAATTCGATTTTGGCCGTGAGAGACCCTCTAAAAACGAAATAGTTAATTGGAAGTAATTGCAAAGACTACTGCAGTTATAATTGGAATTATTTATTAGGAAATAGGGAGTTTCACCTTTACTTGTGATTCTTGTTCAGAAATCAGCAAATTTGATATTTATTCAATTAAATCCATTTTAAATTCAAAGCAGGAGGATTCAGTATCATGCGATATGAATATCATTTCTATTTCTTCATTTCCAATTAATGTTACGAAACTATTTCGAAAAATCTAATCCCAAAGGTTAGAGTAGTTTGAAAACGAAACGCACCAGGAACTCTCGAGAATGTGAAACTCACCTTTTTGTGCGACACAAAATTAGTTTAGTTATTTTCCAATCATTAGATCAAGAGATATTGAAATAATAATAGCTATTGAAATATATTCATCTGAGTCAGTCACTCGTTTCTAATATTATGATGTCGATAGATTAAATAAAATCGTGGCTTGTGTGACATCAAGTGGTAGGTTTTTAGGATAAACATTCACCTAATCAATACTTCAACAGTCTCATCAACTGTAAATATTTATAAACGTAAACAATTTAACTGACAATATATTGATATTGCATCACACTGAAAATAATAGGAATTTGTACAAGGTTAAAATTGTTTAGTTAGTCAATGTATGAATTATTAACATATTGTTACTTTGAGATAATTTTTATATTTTAGTTTGTGAATAAAGGTTAAACAAACATAAATATAATTAAGCAGTGGTACCACTAATTCAAAATTATTAATACTTCATTTATATAAAATTAATCGGTCACTAAATAATGCTGAATTATAAGTCAATATAAAACTTCACTATTTTTTTTCTGGTTGGTGCCTTATGGCTTATTTCTTCAAACTTCTGAAATCGGGTCATTTCTTGTTAGTACCTGTGCTCTCAAATAAATTTTTTTTAAAAAATAAAAATAAAAATGCTCTCAAAAAATTCTCAAATTTGAAGGTTAATTCAAATCCGTCCTAACTGCGCAGATCTACTTGGACACCTGATCCTATCAGATTATGCGCGCTGCCTAACTGCAGATGCACAAACCGTAGCCCCATCTGCTATATCAGTACTATATTATTACAGTAATATAATATAATATTAATTTAGATATTTTAAACATTCATTGGGACAATTTTACTATCAAAGAAAATGAATGGCTGCATGATGTTAATTTCATAGTTTTCTAATTTCTTATTATTTTCAATCATCTTACAAACTTGTCATCGTGTACCCAGAGAATTTCTAAAATGTTTACAAACATTACAATCAGTAAAGTTTATTTTTGAAAATGCGAGTTTACTAAAAACCAAAAAATTATTACAGCTGGTTTATTATGCTTTCGTTAGACGCGTGTTTTTCTTTGACTGTACATAATATTTTCTCAATTAAAATTTTAGGAATAACAATTCAGCATTAATTTTTTCAAATTTTAAAAACACTTTTTTCTGGGGAACGGCAAATTGGAATGGTTTCTATATTAAGTACTTTGAGAATAGTTCTTGGATAAAATCCATATCATCCCCACTTGAACCAACTGTAATACAGTCTTCTTTCAAAATTTCCAATAATAAATTAGCTTATATCAAAATACTAGACATCATTACCATCCGAGAACAGAACGCCTACATCAATTTAAAATTCAACGAACTATCCCAATTTCTAAATTTATATAAATAACATTGCACCCAAGCAACACAAGTCAATGGGGCCCATGTTGGCACTAGGTGTACAAATCGTATTGGTACTGCGTGGTTATTTGCAAAGTGGGCCAACATGGTGACAGCATGGGCTGTTATGTTGAAACCATCTTGGCCCAAGATGTTGCCAATATGTTAATCAGTTTCAGCCATTTAATGTTGATACGTTATATAGTAATCAGGTTGGGCCAATATGACAATTCCGTGTGACGGATTCGCCACATTGAACCAACCTTCTTCCAAGGTAACATTCCATGAGAATTGAAAACCACATTATCCCCATGTAATTTCTAGGTTACTTTTCAGTATGCCATCTCTTGCCCATCTAACCGTCTGGTACCCATGTTGGCACAATGTGTCCTGGTTGCTTACCTATATCCCATAAATAATAGTTAATGTTTTACTTTCTTTTCATCATTATTTAAATTTGCAGATAATCTTGAAAATGTCTCTGTAGGAAGACGGAACGTGATTATCCTTTTTTCATTGTGTAAATTGTATTCAAGAATTGTTTTGAATAAAATTAATATAGAAACCAAAACAATTTTCCGTTCCTTGAAAAAAAGTGTTTTCAATTCAAATTTTAAGTAAAGTTTCATTCATTTAAATAAAATGTCACAAGTTGTTATTGATACTCACAAAATTCAAGTCAAAGGGGTACCTATAAATTGACCCTGTAATGACGAGATCAACTTACGTGCACTGATATTGATGAAACTGCTTGTGAGTTATCTGTATCCGTTTAGCGGGCTAGTAGCCCGTACGAGATATACATTTTTCGCTTTCTTCAAATTGTTTTGAGCACATGTATGCGAGATTTACATTATGGTTGAAGTTTCAGTCAATAAAGAAGAACCATATCTTTAAATTAACTAATCGAATTTTTTTTAGAATCTAAAAGAAATATGATTGGTTAATTTAGATTGTGTGTGGTAAGAAATATTCGAGGTTGTTTAGGACAGAAATTTGTGCGACTCCATACCTTACAATTAGGTGACTATTTTTCTAATGAAAAGCTGTTTGTTTGACTTTCACAATTTTGATGAGTATCTCATATTCTACCATTATATAGGTAATTCCGGTACTTGCAAATGTAATACCTAAAATTTAAGTGATAATTCCTAAAACATAAAAAACTGTAATTTCAATTGGTGCATCCCGAATGGGTTTCATGCCTGCTTCATTAGTAGTTACACTACGAATACATAATGCCCATGTGTGATACAATACAGTAAATACACTCATTTCACATGGAATTATTGTAGATATTTAGCATTGAAGCTTCAATGTGATAGACATTTTAAATATAATTTGATCACAAAACACTATTTGAGCATATATATATATCATATTTTTTTTAATTTGCCGCATCTTTATTTCATCCACGAAAATTGGGTGGAATTAATTTGAAGATTGTTAATATTTTTTTTCCTCGACCAACTATTATTGTTCTCCATTCACCAGAAGCTCTTCTGAAGCCAATCAAATATTTTCATTAAAAAATGTCCATGGAGCTACTTTATGTTTTATATAATGGATTTATATTTATTTCAGGTAGGAAGTTCAATGTGTAATGTGTATCATTTACTACTGACATCGAAAAAACCTTTCCACTTTAAATGAGTATACCAAGCATTAATGACTAGTATTCTCTCTTCAATACAAGCTCACAGGTAGCAGATTCTATGTTTGCAACAATATTCATATTTATAAAGTCTTCCAGTCATTTCAACAACAAAGACCGTAGCATGACTTTATAAGTTTATAGGATGGATTCTTCATGATTCGACCTCTATTCACATCCATAACTAGGCATTTCTGAAATATTCAACAAGCTCCTACCCATTGTGTAGATGAAGAAATAATTATGAAGGAATTGGAGCCGACTCCTTTATTATACGACCGAAATGTGAACCATTTTTTGTTTATGCAATGAAAATACTAAAGATGTTTGTTTTTTATTATTCCCATCACATCTTTTTTCTGTCTTCAATAAACATAAAACGAACCCAAAATAACATATTGTAATTTAGAGAATCTAATGTAAAATGAAAACATTTTAAACTAATATTAATGTACTCATCTGTTGATTTATCATCATGATAGAAAAAGTTTGTCCAAAGGTTTGTTGTCCCTTTAAATGGTTTCGAAAAAGACACATGTTCGAAATATAAAAAAAAATAAACGTCATAATACATATTATTCTTACCACTTGCTAAAAGGAAAAGTAAATATATAACTTTTGTTGGTCAAAATTAATGTTGTGGTGTTTCATTATAGCCATTCTTGCATGTATACATTCATATATGAGTGTGTAAAACCTACAAGGTAGGCATGAAGAAGTTACTTTTTCCCATAATAACATATAGTACATGAGAATGTGCATGGAAAATGAACCAACGAAGTTCAGCTTTTGCTCTCTAGAAGCAATTTGCTTTTTCTGAACACTGCAAGAAATAAAAAGAAATGGCCAATTATATGAAGGAACCAGAACAGAAATTACTTATTCAGAAAATGAGTGGGAAATTATACAATGAGATAAAGACAATAATTACCTTTTAACTATTGTTAAAAGGTTCCCAGGTAACATTTGAATATTCCGGGAATGTTCCATTCGGATTTAATGTTCCCCAATATTCCCACATTCCATACTGATGGTCCCGGAATCTTCCTGGGACATAAGAATGGAATATAATTCCAATTGAATATTCAGGGAATGTTCCCTCAAGCTCATTAAATTCATAACATGTAAATTCATTTTTATGAATGTTCAGGGAATACTCGCTGAACATCAGTAAATTTATTCCATTTTCGAATCTTTTATGGAATATTCAGGGAACATTCCCTGAATATTGACCAACCTTTACATAATTCTATCAATAAAGTATTTCAATGGAGTATTCGAGGGATATTCCCTGAACATAAGTTTATTCATACTATCTTCTACAATTTGATGAAATATTTAGGGAACATTCCTGGAATATTGGACAAAATGAAGATAATCCTAAACATTCATCTCTTCCATTCAAGGAATATTCCCTGAACATGAAATTTTCGAACTATCTTCTACAATTTAATGGAATGTTTAGGGAACATTCCTGGATTATCGGATAATACTTTAAATAATTATAAGCATTCATCTCTTCCTAGGGAGTATTCAAGGAATATTCCCTGAACATAAGATTTTCAAACTATCTTCTAAAATTTAATGGAATATATAGGGAACATTCCTGGATTATTGGAAAAACTGAAAATAATTCTAAACATTCATCTCTTCCTTGGGAGTATTCAAGGAATATTCCCCGAATATAAGATTTTCGAACTATATTTTACAATTTAATGGAAAGTTTAGGGAACATTCCTGGATTATTGGAAAAACTGAAAATAATTCTAAACATCCTTATCTTCCTTGGGAGTATTCAAGGAATATTCCCTGAACGTAAGATTTTCAAACTATATTCTACAATTTAATGGAATATTTAGGGAACATTCCTGGATTATCGGATAATACTTTAAGTAATTCTAAACATTCATCTCTTCCATGGGAGTATTCAAGGAATATTCCCTGAAACAAATGGTTTTCGAACTATCTTCTACAATTTAATGGAATATTTAGGGAACATTCCTTGATTATCAGAAAAACTGAAAATAATTCTAAACATTCATCTCTTCCTTGGGAGTATTCGAGGAATTTTCCTTGAACATAAGATTTTCGAACTATCTTCTACAATTTAATGGAATATTTAGGGAACATTCCTGGATTATCAGAAAACTGAAAATAATTCTAAACATTCATCTCTTCCTTGGGAGTATTCAAGGAATACTCCCTGAACAAAAGATTTTCAACCTATTTTCTACAATTTAATGAAATGTTTAGGGAACATCCCTGGATTATCGGATATTACTTTAAATAATTCTAAACACCCATCTCTTTCTTGGGAGTATTCAAGGAATATTCCCTGAACATAAGATTTTCAACCTATTTTCTACAATTTAATGGAATGTTTAGGGAACATCCCTGGATTATCGGATAATACTTTAAATAATTCTAAACATTCTTCTCTTCCTTGGGAGTATTAAAGGAATATTCCAAGAACATAAGATTTTCAAACTATTTTCTACAATTTAATGGAATATTTAGGGAACATTCCTGGGTTATTGGAAAAAGTGAAAATAATTCTAAACATTCATCTCTTCCTTGGGAATATTCAAAGAATATTTCCTGAACATATGATTTTCGAACTATCTTCTACAATTTAATGGATTATTCAGGGAACATTCCTGGATTATTGGAAAAACTGAAAATAATTCTAAACATTAAACTCTTCCCTGGGAGTATTCAAGGAATATTCCCTGAACATAAGATTTTCGAACAATTTAATGGAATGTTTAGGGAACACTCTTGGATTATCGGATAATACTTTAAATAACTATAATAATTATAAGGAGTATTAAAGGAATATCCCCTGAACATAACTAGAAGCATACAATAATCTACAAAATAATGGAATGTCTAAGGAACATTCCTGGATTATAGGAAAATACTTTAAATAATTCTAACAATGAGTATTCAAGGAATATTCACTGAATATAAGTTTATTTATTCTATATTCTACAATTATTAAGTGGAATTTTTAGGGAATATTCGTGGATTATCGGAGAATACTTTAAATGATTAAACTAAATAAATGGATTTCTTGAGGAGAATTTCCATAACATAAGTATAGATTCAAACAATATTCTACAAGTAAATGGAATCTTCAAGGAATATTCCTGGATTATCAGAAGATACTTTAAATAATTTTAACATTTTAGTATATCATTTGAGTACCAAAGGAATATTCCCTCAATATTAGCATATTCAAACGATCTTCTATAATAAAATGGAATGTTCAGGGAACATTCCTGAATTATCGGTAAAACAATAGAATTATTTTAAGTTTTACCGATAATCCAGGAATGTTCTACATTCCATTATATTGTAGAATATTGTATGCATATAGTTATGTTCAGAGGTTTTTTCTTTAATACTTTGCAAGTATTATTTGTAATTATAAGAATATTTGTAATATTTGTAATATTTGTAATATTCGTAATATTTGTAATATTTGTAATATTTGTAATATTTGTAATATTTTAATATTTGTAATATTGTAATATTTGTAATATTTATAATATTTGTAATATTTGTAATATTTGTAATAATTGTAATATTTGTAATATTTGTAATATTTTAATATTTGTAATATTTATAATATTTGTAATATTTGTAATATTTAAAGTGTTATCCGATAATCCAAGAGTGTTCCCACAACATTCCATTAAATTATAGCAGATAGTTTGAAAATATTATGTTCAGGGAATATTTCTTGAATATTCCCAAGGATTTTCAATTCAGAATTCTAATTAATCAATATTATTGCTACCTAGACTTGCAAAGGGTGTTGACTACTGAATTCAAATATATAAAAAAAATTCTACTGAATATGAATATATAAAACAATTAAGGAGGATTTATTAAAATTATTCTGGTGTAATGTTAATGATTATAATCATATATTAAAAACTTTCGATATGAGATAATCAATTTCTTAAAGTTTAAATCATCTTTTTATATCTTGTGAATTATATTTAAACCCCGTGCGAGGCTAAGCCATTTCTGATATTTGTTGAATTTTGCAGTGTGCGTGACGTCATCACAGCAACACTCGAAAGTCAAATTTAAAGTAACTAAAATGCGTCAAATCATAATAATTTTAATTTGTGGTCAATATATGAATGCAATAATAAATTTAGTTTATTATTTAATCACATAAGTCTCTAATTTTCTATTTAATAGTACTGCCTTGATGACGTCACGTACACTAAGCACATGATTTGCCTCTGCCAAGTAAAAGTTCAACTGGAACAGTTTAAACTTGATCAGTTCTATTTTCCATTTCACAGCGAGTGGTTGAGCGAATTGTTATGCAATTAATGAATCGAAATTGTTTGCTCCTTTCGTCAAATATGGAACAAATACTATTGAAAAAACAATTATTTTCAGTTCAAATTAGAGAATTATAGTAGCTACATTCAACGCTATTGAAAGTAGGTGGAATGGTAAAGATTTTACTTTCAAAAACGTGCCCGTGAAATAAGTGTCTCCGCCATATTGAACAACAGTTGTCCGCTAGATGGCTTCCTGCTACCCAATCGGAAGTTAGCCATATTGCAGCAGTAGCTAGTGAATATTACACTATTTACACAGGCTACCACCAAACTACAAAGAGATGATTCTTATTGGCTATTGTGACAGAGCTACTCTGATATCATTAACTGTAAGTATAGGTATAACTACTTAGGTATCATCAAATTAAATAGGTAGTTTAATCAAATTCCTATATAGTTTTACTAAATTAGGTCCGTAGGCACATGATCTCGAGCAATCTAGTATCTTAATAAACAATGAAAAATGAATACATGTTGCAATAGTACCTACCTTGGTACGTACCTATGTGTAGATATGTTATTAATTTTACTCTCTTACAGTTATATTGGCTTATCTTTATTATTGTTTAGGTATGCTTAGTTACCTTTGTACTAGGGCTAGTTACGAATTATCGGTCAGTTCCATATCTTCGATCATATGAAAAACTATAATAGGAGCTACCTCCCAGGTAGCAATAAAAGTTATAATAATATTATAATAATATTATCTCGTAACATAAAGTAACATTACTTTCGATGTTAAAATAATATTATTATAACCTTGGAATTAGAATGTTGATTAAATATTATATCATAACCTTGGAAAAATATTACGATATAACATTACATAATATTAAAATAATATTAGGTAAGGTTAGAATAATATTATGTAATATTAAAATAATGTTATAAATATATTACTTTAACATAATATAGATATTATATAACATTTGTTCATTTTTTTACTTCTTATTAGAGTAAGGTTAATGTAATATTGAAAAAATATTATTAATATATATTATTCCAATATTGAATTACATTATAAAAAGTTTGATATAACATTATCTAAATTAAACATATTATTAGGTTAGGTTGAAACAATATTATTAATACATAACACGATAAGTTGTCACTCAGTTCTGCAGCACAATTGGTACACTAACCTGTATTTTTGTAAAGAATTCAATGTTCCAGTAACAAGTCGGCTGTTGGTACAGTCAAAAGATGATATTGTGAATTTATCAAAGATCCCTCCTGACAGATTGGAAGGTACTATAAAAAATCTCCCAACCCTTCAGGAGAGACCAATTTTAAATCACTCGATTTAGCCACACTTGAAGATGCGTCCTGCCGACAACTATAGATTGTCAGTACTGCAATATGTGATCCAAATGTTGTATTCTGTTGATCTCACTCATTTCACTTCAAGAAGACCCAAGTAATAAAGCATGTCCAAATTCGCCATTTTAATGGCGAGTTTGTGACAGTTATTTTGAGCCCTTCAATTGCAAATGGCGAGTTTTATCTATTTTTCTCCTATGCTACAATGTTATTTTGGAGAGAATTTATGAAAATTTGATCATTTTGGAAAGAATTTGTTGAATTTTGGAGAGAGCTGGAGAGACAAATGGCGAGTTTATGAGACATACTATTTTACTTGGAAGAAGACTGCGATCCCGAAAGAAAATATCTAATAATTGAAGTACTCGACAGAATAGCAGTGTTGTTATCTGAAAAATAAGAAGTAAAAGTTACAAACAACATTCAAAATATTTTTTAATAACTATCTTATGAGTATATAATTCATATTATACGTGTTGAAAGTAGTCAATGTAGGATGTTCCATCTCACCAAATGTTCATTACAAGAATGATCAAATAATTATTTGAGATTTTATTTCCTTATCTTTGATTAAGCTCAATTTATTTTTCAGTGCAATATATATAAAATATAGAATATAGAATAAGCAAATTTGACATTCCTGCAATGAACAAAGTGGTCTTCTACTAGAAGATCACTAGCTTTTTTATAGAGGTGCTCACCAGGAAATTTAAAATAAGTATATAAGAGGTGGATCAGAGTCAAAATTTGAATTAGAGTATGTTGAACATGAATGAGTTTAAATCATATTTCTGATCATAGGTATATACTGTTTTAAACAACCCAGTTATATCGTCCTCTTGATTAGATCACAATACAGAATGAAACTATAAATTAGTAAGAATAATTCATAAATAATATCTTAGTTCGTATTAGTTATAAATATTACATTGAAGGTTTAAAAGTTGTGATTATTCTTCATTGGATACACACTGGTGGTCGTCACTGTCACTACTAGTATATCCATAACTTTCACTATAACTATCACAATCAAAATTATTGTCACTATCAA
Organism: Caprella mutica; assembly: GCA_947561585.1. Classification (NCBI taxonomy): domain Eukaryota; kingdom Metazoa; phylum Arthropoda; class Malacostraca; order Amphipoda; family Caprellidae; genus Caprella; species Caprella mutica. The sequence continues at coordinate 93,907 of CANNZV010003247.1, forward strand.
AGTTAACACCAACAATATTAGACCTCTCCTGCGTTTCAACATCCTGACTTTCATTGTTTTCTGTATTTGTTTCTTGCTCTTCATCACTATTCACTAGGTAGGTACACTCTACTCTCTATACCAACTTAATCTGACACATTTTCTTTTGAATTTCCAGGTACTGCTGCACTTTCAACTGATTCATTATCATCCACATACGTATCTTCAACTAATTTAAGGTATAATTTTTGTTTTTTATTAATGTGATAATATTTATTAGGCATTTCAACACTGGAATCGGTAGCACAGGCACTCGACACAACGGTTGGATTTTAACTGTCAAAAAGTGCGCGTCATTCTATGGTGCCAGATGCACGACGTGGAAACTTTGGTGATATGTAAAGTGATAGTGTAATTATGGACATTATTTTATATTACATTTCATTAATTCATTAAAGATAATGAAAATACGTAAAATTTGCTAATCACACAATCAATTATTTATATATATATATACAGATTATACTTTGTTATTGATACATATATACTCGTACGTCTGGCACAAAGCTTAAGACACGTTCTAGAACATGTCCACTTCTACTTAGAACATGTAACGTTTTGATATATTACTATAAATCTGTAATTTGTATTCTTTTCTGCTTTAACATTCAATTTTACTTGATGAAATAAATATATTCTAGTACAAAATAAAAGGACTTTCTTCTCTGTGAAATTAAAACCTTATAAACAAACACTTGACTATCAGCCACAATAATATAAGATGCACGGTAGTGATTAAGCTTTTTTCGAATCCTCCAGTTGTCTACTGACTTCGGTTTCGATATAAGATATATGTTTATTAATGTAAATCCTCATGAAAAGAATACATATAATTTAAGTTGATAAATTACATTTTACTAGCCTCATGTATGTTCATAATTGTCTCAATGAATGAATATTCAGTGTCACATTATAAAACTGTAACCGAAGTCAATTGAATGCTTGCCCGTTCGAACTAACCTAAGTAAATATGCTTTCTCCATTATCGCACATCCATTAAATATAGCTATTCTTACATCTATTAAGTACAGCTACCAGTTCCAAGCATTCATTTTTATAATCAAAATATTATTAGGAATATTGAAACAACCATACTGAATAGTAAACTAGATTGTTATATCCTGACAATGCATCTGCTAGCTTATGTCAGAATACCATACGGAAATATTAACGCAAATAAAGATAAAGCACACGTACAAATTAAACATACAGTCGACATAATTAATGTCGATAATTTCACTTAATCAATACAAAACATTTAGTAGAAAAATTTATGCATTAGTTTTCCGCGTATCAATAATATTCCCGATAAAAAATTGAAACGGGACGATAGGAGAACTATCATAATAATATTAAAATATTATAATAATATTATGTACTAATATTATAATGTAAATATTTTTCTAATATTACTGTATAATATTCTTATAATATTGAAGTACGAAATTTTTTTTAATGTTCTCAACTAACCTACTTAAAATATTATTTGGTAACATTGATTAAACGTACCCTACATAACATTATACCATAATGTTTCATTAATATTAAAATAATATTCTAATTAAACAACATTACATGCTAATATTAAAATAATTTTAAACTAACATGGAAGGAATAACATCTAACATAAATATAACATTCGAACCTTAAAATAACATTATAAAAATATTACATTGCTGCCTGGGGTAGGTACAGTTCGCCTGTTGTAGGTTATGTAGGTACAGTTCGCCTGTTGTAGTCAGATTTGACTAACTCCACGTCGGTTAATCTCAAACTGACGAAGTGAATGAATGAGTCACCCTATATTCTGTATCTATGATACGATTATAATACTGAAATGTTCGGTATCTATGGTACAATATACCTTTGAAGTGCATGGTATCTATGATACAAATTAATATTGAAAGTAGGGTATCAATGATAAATATACTGACAGTCCCGCTCTATTACCAAAATCACGACTCGGACTTACTACGAATGTTAAAAAAAGCTGGGTATGACTCAAGTTATTATATAATTGTTACTCCTCAAACATTTCATTTTCTATGAGTTACATAAAAAGAAAATGATCTTTGAGGGTTCGAATTATCGAACTTTTACAGTTTTGTTGTATTGTTGTCAGAGTCAGTTGATGCTCTGTGATTGAAAGTTCGAAGTAGTGAATGAATTATATGCATTACAATTCAACCATAGCCTAAGTCTCACTCAGTACAGGTGAGTAATTAGTTTGATACTTTGATTTCTATTATTGTGTTACATAGAATAAATTGAACAAAAACTGATTGTAATTTAATGCTATATTTGTTCAACTCAATTTTTAAATACTTATATAAAATGCTATTTATTTAGCTAATCTGTACTTGTATATCGACTTCTATTCTCCATAATCCTAACCATCGGTAATGTTTAGCGCTCGGCAATAGAGTATACACCCCTGTAGGTAGTGCTAGGGTAAGTTATGAATTATCGGTCAGTTCCACATCTTCGGTCATATAAGAAAAAACGATATAATAGTAATAATTATCATATAGTTTTTTCTTATATGTCTGAAGATGTAGAACTGACCGATAATTCGTAACTTACCCTAGCATGTGTAAGGACATCAATTCTCGGCATTGCTATTCGTTATCTCTGCTATCAGTTGTAGATAAGGGGACAGGGTAAGGTATTCTCACAGTGTCTGCGATAGTCTAGCGAATGTGTGTGTTTGGAATGAGATGTATTATATTATAGTGAAAAGACATTAAAACTTACAAAAAGAAGACTGATGGAGTGAAATGTCTATGATTTGACTGCTGGCTGTTAAGTGGATGAACGGTATCCATGATACAATCAAAAATTAATATTCACAGTATCCATGATGGAATGAAACATTGAAATTCACTGTATTTTAGATTTAAAAAATAGTGATATGTACCGTAGCTATGATATAATAAACCTAATGTACGGTATCTGTGATACAGTAAAACATTGAAATTCACGGTATCCATGATACAACGAAATAGTGAATTTCACGGTATCTATGAAACAATAAAATTTAATATATTTATCCTAATTTTTTCTATTTATATTTTTTTTCTATAAATAAGACCATTTAGTTTTTACTTTACCATCCAAAGCTCAGGCCGATAACAATCAGCTGTTATCACTCCGAAACCTTTTTCTATTCTAATCTAAAAAACTGAACCTTTTACCCGCATTTTAGTGGTTGCTGTACAAAACACACTCCTAACGTTATTTCTTTTATTTATTTGTATAGTGGCTGATAAAATCACTATATAGTGTTTTATAACATTATTCTTACTAAAAATCAATAAAGTTACTTAAAAATATAACAAATAATAAATTCAACTTGTTTCAACACATATTATTAAAAGAAAGAGAAGAAATCTTAGAGAAATAATATATAATAATTATCTTGATAAACCATTTGCAATGAATAAGAAAATTAGCAACCATCAGAACCCGCACGAACCACTCACGCGGTCCAAATCAGCGCAAATTTTCACCGGTCCACACCATGAGGTATGCACCAACATATATCGTAATTAGTTACCTGATTGATAAAGTCTCTTTGAATTATTATTATACTAGTGTACTTTCCCGTTAAAAATAACGGGTCATCACCAATACCAATTTATTACCCGTATTAGGTTACTTTTAATGAATTCAATTGAAATTAAATTTTCTGCATAGTCTAATTTATTTTATAGATAAAATACATTTAAAAATTGAATAAAAACAGGGGAATTTTAATATCAAGTCAATATATTCCCGTGCGTATCATAGTTACATTCTTCATGTTTATTACCCGTAGTGTAAAAGCGGACAACAAATAAATAAACACACGAGGGAAATTATTAGGATAGATAAAACAATAAATGCAAATGTTACAAATAAGACCCGGTGCTTGCGACTCTTTTGTCACATTCCTCGGTAAGTGGCTCAAAGCATGGAGTAGCTTCTCTGCATCCATGGGCAATTGAGCATTACCATTTTCCTTTCTGACTGCTTCTTCCAGTTCCTTGTACTTAAATTTCCTTTTAACATCATCGTTAGGACAAGAAGTGGTTACTATAGAGTATAGACGTTAAACCTTCTTTGGATGATAATAATGGCACATTATAATCAGTCACTGAGTAGCTTTTCTGCATCTATGAGCATTGTGATGGTGCAGGACCCATTTTACTTATTTCTCGTTCAAGACCATTCCTATTTTCAATGAGTTCTAACGTTTGAGACTATAGGATCTTTAGTGGTAGGCATACCATTTCGCCGGTAGGACTGAGGGAAATTGTTTATAGTAACCTACACTATAAACAATAAAGGTTCTTTAAATTATATACAATTCTTCCAATGTTTAAAAAGCCCTTCACATTGAACTCTTCTCACTGCTTCCCAAGTTCCTATTGTATAGATGCATTAATATATTTTCAACTCGTGTTTTTAATTTGTGTTTTGCCCGAAAAGTTTCTAGTTTACTTAAATAGTGGCTCGAGTTCTGTGTGTATTTTGTATACTTTCTACTCAATAAATAGTAGAGTGAAACCCCTGAGTTATGAGGTATTGGTTACTTCATAACTCAGGGGCACTGATAGTTTTCTATGATTGAAATCTTAGAGAAAACTGTGGTTTTTGAGAGATAACTAGCACGAAATTCTTGACCTATACCGTTTTCTATAATTTAAACATAGAAAATACTTCATAACTCAGGTGCATTTCATAACTAAGAACTTCATAGTCAGGAGTTTTACTGTATCATTAATCTTACGCATTCCCCCCAGGTGCCTGAGAACGATCTTCGCAAGGCAGTGGTGGAAAGGACTCCCTCAGAGGCAGAGTTGCGAATCAGACGCTCCCTCCAGAAGCTCAACCTGCCTGAGTGGATGAAGGACGCCGCCACGCCCTCACAAGGCTTCCTTCTCAGGAGATCGTCTAGGGACTCCGGTAACAGTAGCGGCAACCCGCCCCCGTGGTCCTCGGGAAGTAAGGGGTCCACATCGTCAATAGCGGGTAAGAACCGAGTTCTTAGCATCATTATGATGTCAGTGATATACAAGTTGTTCTGTCTTCGTTTTTACCATTGGTCCATGTTTCCTAATTACATCTCAACATGCATGTTATAGTTACATGCTAAGCTATATCGAATGAATCATTATCCCTGATAACTAAAAAAAACAGTTCTCGGTATCCATGATACATAGCTAAAGTATATCAAATGAATTAGTATCCCTGATAACTAAAAAAAACAGTTCTCGGTATCCATGATACTTGCTAAAGTATATCAAATGAATCAGTTTCCCTGATAGCATGACAGTTCTTGGTATCCATGATACTTAACTAAGCTATATCGAATGAATCAGTATCCCTGATAACTAAACAGTTCTCGGTATCTATGATACTTAGCTAAGCTGTATCGAATGAATCAGTATCCCTGATAACTAAACAGTTCTCGGTATCCATGATACTTAACTAAGCTATATCGAATGAATCAGTATCCCTGATAACTAAACAGTTCTCGGTATCTATGATACTTAGCTAAGCTGTATCGAATGAATCAGTATCCCTGATAACTAAACAGTTCTCGGTATCCATGATACTTAACTAAGCTATATCGAATGAATCAGTATCCCTGATAACTAAACAGTTCTCGGTATCTATGATACTTAGCTAAGCTGTATCGAATGAATCAGTATCCCTCATAACTAAACAGTTCTCGGTATCCATGATACTTAACTAAGCTATATCGAATGAATCAGTATCCCTCATAACTAAACAGTTCTCGGTATCCATGATACTTAGCTAAGCAATATCGAATGAATCAGTATCCCTGATAACTAAACAGTTCTCGGTATCCATGATACATATAATCTGTATCCACAGGCACTGGCGCTTCCTCCAAGTTCACTCGGTACGCTTCCTCTCGCTCCTACACTTCCCCCTGCTCCACGGCCTCCGTGTCTCCATCGGAGAAGGACGGAGCCAGCACCACCGGCTCCGTGTTCCAGTACCCCTCCCACCAACACCCTCTGTCCCGGTGGAGCACCTCCCGAATAAGCTCCTCGGTGGATAGGGACAATACCACCGGGGGGTGGAGCAGACAGAATTCAGGCACCACCACCCCCACGGGGTCTGTTTTCTCCAATAAATCCACCACTTCGTACAGTGGCAGGTAACTAAAAACATGACATTTTTATCTGATTTGTATTTACAAAACCTATTTTTTATTTTTTTACAATTTTTATATTTGTTTCAGGTCACAACCATACTTAGGGTGGAGGAGTCAAAACTCGCTAAATAACTTAGACTCCAGTCCCAGTGGTACCCCCGCTACTTCCACCACCCCCTCCACCACCAAATACCTATCAGCTGCCGAGAGATTAGCAATGTCTATGCCCTCGCATAAATTGATACACAAAACACACAGCGACGCAACCTCGCCAACAACAAAACAACCCACCTCCATCAGAAAACAACCACCTCAACCACCAGCTAGACGGCTACCCACCACGCAGCAACCGACAGCTTCTACCGGTCTGCTGACCCCCAAACAACCAGGTGTGTAATAATCGTGGGGTGTATTTTATAGCATGTAGTTACATTAATTACCAAGAAAGCAGTAGGGTAAGTTCCGAATTATCGGTCAGTTCCACATCTTCGGACATATAAGAAAAAACGATAGGTATAATAATTAATTCACTAGGATAGGTTGAGTAAAAAACAATCAACCCGGGTTGGTTGCTTTTACTCGACCTATCCTAGTGAAATAATTATTAGCTATATTGTTTTTTTCTTATATGTCCCAAGATGTGGATCTAACCAATAATTCGGAACTTACCTTAAACCAATAAAGTTTAATAAGTTGACTTTAGTTGGTACTAAACTATTAATGTTTTATATTTTCAGGTTCCCAGAACACGAGTTCTGACGATGTCTCCAACGAAGGCGCCACAGGCAATGGTTGTGACATTCACTCCTCCATCAAAGAAGTCACCTCCGCCATAGTCCACTACTGCACTGAGGGCCCCAGATCCATATCCCCCCGGCCTGCTCTCTCCCACTCCTCCACCTCATCCGATACGAGGACCAAAAGGTCCGCGTCACCCCGTCGCCCCCAAGTGTGGCTAGAAAGCTCCTTCGTTGGATCCGGCCCCATAAACCACTCTCCGGAAACCCCCATCAAACCACCACTTGGCTCCTGCGGCTCCTTGGTTGTCAAATCCTCCCCTCCAACTTCCTCCAGGGGAAAGATTTCCACCCCGCCAGTCTCCTCCAAGAAGAAGGCTAAGGACTACAGCATTGCTCTCAATCAGAGTTCCTCCCCACCGGTTCTGCCTAAGAAACTCACAATAGGGTCACAGAACTACGGACATGGGTTTGATATGGTCCCTACCACACCCCCGGAAGAAACGGGCCCGTCACCCCCTCCTGGTGAGTCCCCACCCGTTCTGTCTGCTTAGAGCTATCTGTAGTTTTTTGCGCTTTCGAATTATTTTGAACTTATTTTTGGCTCTTTTTAGAAATATTGAAACTCAAAGAAATTTAATTAAGTTTTAGTATTTCAATAAAGAGTCATTTTTCTGAATCTTCCTTTTAAGTTTCAGTCTGCTTGTAAATTATCTCTGAAATTATTTAAATGAATTTTCTTTATTTTGATGAAATTGTAGACAATTTTTTTCTAGAGAAAAAATAGTTTACTATGTTACTTTTTTCATGTCAAAATTTCTGTATTATTTTGTACATTAGATGGAGTAATTCATACCTATATTTAATTATTTAATTTTGGTGCCTTTGTTTCGAAATCACACGATCTTTCTTGATGAATAAGCACGCATTTCGGGTAAGTTCCGAGTTATCGGACAGTTCCACATTTTCGATCCTATAAGATTTTGTTAAATCGATCATTTTAATTCTTCATTTCAATTGGTATCCATGGTACCTGCAGGTATCATGGATACCAATTCATATACCGAGTTTTCAGGTACCATGGATACCAATTTATATAAAAAGTTTGCAGGTATCATGGATACCGATTAAAATAACGGGTTAAAATGTTGGATTAAAAATATCTCATGTGATCGAAAATGTAAAACTGTCCGATAACTCGGAGATTACCCTTTTTCTGTCAGTTATTTTATGTACACAAAAATGAGTTTTTTACTCATTTTTTTTATTTTGTGAATTTAAATTAATTTTATGTAGCTAGTTGATTGAATTCCAAAGTGCCTTAATGATTCGATTATATAAATCAATTAACTTCAACACAAAACTGACCATTAGTTGAGAAGAATTTATAGTAAAAAATTGGAATCTGAAAAAATTTGTAAATTAATTAATTTTTTTTTAAATGACAATTAAATTCACAAACTGTTTTTTTTGAGGCTATTTTTTCATTTACTTCTAAGATTCCAAATAATTTTTCACAGTTTCATTTTGTTTTTGTACATAGATGGTAAATGTATGTAAATATTTATGTGTATTGTTTCTCGTATTTAATGTTGTTGAGTAGATAGAGACTTTACCTTCTTTTCTCACTTGTAAATTAGTAGCTATATATAATTTTCATTTATTTTCAATACATATGCTAAAAATTATATTTTCTTTTTATCCTGTTATTTTGTCGTATATAGGGTAAAGGGGCAGTTACCAGGTATGAATTTAATCGTGGACCGACAATTGAGCCCAGACAATTGGGCTCAGGACAATTGGGCCCCAAGACAATTATATTATTTGCCCATTTAAAAACCGTTGCCACTGTAATAACTAGGGTTGAGACAATATGCGTTTTGTATAAAAATATAATGTTGAGCTTATTTAAAATAAAGAATATTCCTTACAAGAAAAAATATTCTCGTTATAAAAAACAAATATTTTTAATTGAACATATTCTTTTCATGAATAAATACTATTATTCTTTTGTTCTGAGAGAGGTCATGCAAACAAGAAATTATAAGAGCATACAAATTAAATTTAAAGTTAATGTGAATTTTTGGAACCTGTTCAGTGTTCAATATTGAAGAGTTTTATGAATTATAATTACAAACTGTAGTCTCATTTTATCCCAACAACTGTTCAATGCAACTTATAACCTTTAGGTTATACCCATTTCTTACTAAATATTTGTCTTTGTCAGACGATGTACACTACACATTGGATTTAAAATAATACGACTTATTTAAATACTTCAAAGATTTTCATTACATTGAAACATGAGATTAGCATACAAATGTGATTTAAGGGGCTTGCTAATGTATACCTTATCAAGTATATCCATCGAATATAAAAAATATTAACACATTTTTAGAGAATATAAAACATATTTCAAAGATAATATTGTCACTTCCCTAGTAATAACAAAGTAACACTTATTTATTGTATCTTCTGCCCGACTTTTTTCTGGGATTAATTGTTTTGGGGCCCAAATGTCGGTGAGCCGAATTTAATATACCAGATGAAAAATTTAAATACCTGTTAAATTTTTTATTTAATTGCATTTATTTTTGTTTTATATTCGATGGGGTGACGTCACAGTTCTCGGAAAGTGGCTGTTAACATATTAAACATTATCTGTTTTTTCTAAAGGTTAAATTAGAACCTTTCTAAACTCAGCCCGAGTGCTGGGAGTGTCCGGTAATAGAGATGTTACCCTAGATTAGATTTACCGCTCAAACCTCCTTTCAAATTATTAATTTCAAGTAATTTTTCTATTATTATTAATTAAATTAATTATTATAATAAATTGAACCAATTGAAATAAACAAAAAAAAAACAATTACGTAATACCTAAATTTAAACATTTAAATCACTTTTTTTACTAGGTTAAGTTACGACTTATCGGACAGTTCCATATTATCGATCATATTAGAAAAACTGCATAATAACTATTATTTACATCGTTATTTTAATTCTTTATTTTTTTAATAGGATCGAAAATGTGGAAGTGTCCGATAACTTGGAACTTACCCTAAATTGCAATTGTCTATTTTTCTTTACAAAGTTAGTTTTTAGCGTCACTGTGGTTCATATCTAGAATAAAATATCACAATTAGTTGAAATCCTCTATAGTGAAATCTTGCATAGTTAATGTAGTGGCCTGAGTAAGGAAGTAGCCTCTATAGTGAACAAGTCTGCCATAAATGGCCATTAGTTTAGAAAACTGATGACCATTTATGGCAGACTAAAGAAAATTAAAAGTTTGTTCACTATATGGAGTAGTTCTCTTACTCATGACTCTACATTCACTATAGAGGAGTTCTATTGTATATTCCAATAGTGATACGCTTTCACGAAAAGAATCTAGTGCTTGTTACTGCCTATAATAAAGACAAAGAAAAACAATTAGTTGAAATGATTTGCTAGATAGGGTATGTTCTGAATTATCGAACAGCTCCATCTTTTCGGATATATAAGAAAAATTTATAAAATAACAACTTTAAATAGTATCCATAATACCTGCAGGTATCTTGGATACTAATAAAATAACAATACCTGCAGGTATCATGGATACTAATTTAAATAATGGAGTTAAAAATGTTAAATTATGTAGTGCTTCTTATATGTCTGAAAATGTGGAACTGTCCGATAACTCGGAACTTACCCTACATCCACTTGGTCAATAGGACAAAAGTTGAGAATTTTTTTGGATTCGTGACGTGATCAGTACAATACTTTCACATCAGATTTAAAGTGATCATTACTGTATAAACTGGTCTATTGTTAGTATATGATATAAATTCATTTAATTTACTAAGTCATTTAATTTAAGTTTGGGGGTTTCTCTGATGACGTCATTAAAATTAAAAGGTATAGCTTGAATTTCAATCTCAATATATTTTTTAAAACAAAAAAAAAGTATTTTTCTGATCATAATAAAATTATTGAATTTATTGGGTAATTGTGTGTGTGTGTGTTCTCAGCCGTCGCACCTCGACCTCCTCAACAAACCTTCAAAGAACTCGTAACGAGCACGAATACTCCCGAACATAAACCCAATCAGCAACGACCAACCACTCTAAACTCCTCTGTCGAAACCGACGCACCCGTTCCTGCAGCTAGGAAAAGCGTTGACAAAGTAGCGGCTCAAGGAGCCTACAGCGGTAGATATCGAAGTCTCAGATTCTTCAGAGGTGACAGTATTCTAGGAGAACCCGGTGGTGAAACAGACGAGCCTGACAGTGATAGCCTGGCAGAGTACTGTCGAAGTCAACGCGCCAAATATAAGACCAGTAATAGTGAGATATCCTTTGACATCGACAGTATGGTCGAGTCCATAACGTCCAGTGAACAAGCTGACGTGCCCAGTATTGTAGATAAGAGTATTCATGTTGAGAAAGTTTCTTCCAGTAAAAAAGTAGAGTCTACAGAAGTTAAATCTGTATGTAGAAGTGGAAATGATTATGGAAGGTCGATAAGCGCTTATGCCCCACGAGACTCTCCATCTGAAGACCCTGATCAGGTGGAAGTAGAACGGTTTCTTTCTGTTGATAATGATTTGAGGGAGAACCGTAGGAAAATATCAATGGATGATGTATTAGATTCCCTTTTAGCTCTACCAAATGAACCTCGAGAAAGTTGCTCCAATTCGTCTTCCTTTGAGAACCAGGATAGCAGTTACATTCTGAATAATTCTGCTCCGTCCAAAGCTGAAGATGGTCTAGATTTCTCGCCATTGGCAAAGAGAGAAACTATGAGTGAAATCACCACTCGCCTCTCTAATGAAGTATCTAAAATGTTCACCAGTGAATTAACTGAAGAATTGAACAAGAAATTTTCATCAACCACCAAATGTTTGGATGATATTCCTGATTCAGGGGAAATGCAAAATGAAAGAAGTATCATTTTGCAGGAATATAAGAACGGAACTAATGATCACAAGGTTAACGGTAAAGAATCTAGCCAGATGATGTCAGAATTGGAGAATGCCATAGCCAATAAAACAGGAGTTCGAACTAAAAACAATACTCCACCGCCAAAACCTGCCAGGACATCCCATTCTTCCAAAGAGTCAGTGACTGATATCAAACCTAGTTCATCAACCAACGAGAACAACAAGTCAGTCGAAACATCTCCCCAGTCAAATTCAGAAGTGCAAACAACAGTTGAAAGCGAATCCACAAATTCTAAAAGTGATAACGATAATTCTGACCAATTTTCGATTGAACCTTTTGCCTGCTTCCCGTCTGATGATCAGTTGCAAGGAGGAACGTACAGACTACGGTATTCTTATGATCCTGGGGCCGCGAGAAAAAGACCAAGACCCAAACAATCACAAGAAGAAATAAAGCAACAAGCTCTCGAAAGACAGCAAAATGAGCTGAAAGAGAAATTGTCGAGCAGGTCGGGATCGGTCTCGCCAAATCCTGATGGTAAGTACCCTTTTCTTCATTCTGGTTGAGTTTGGCATTCACGAACACTTTTTTGATGTTTTCTAGTCGAGTTTTTACCTATCACTTACCCGGATTGGATCTATATGTTCAGATCTGAGTTTTCAAACTCCTGTAATTTAATACCGGGCAAGTGTTAAAGTCGTTGCTTAAAATTGATTGAATCGTACGCTTAGGAAGTAAAATTCACTTAGCAATACCTAGTGAGATGCATTTTGTGATGTTCTTACACTCATATTCTGTAAATGTTCTTTTCAGCATGCATACAATTTTTTGGTACATTGTAGGATAAATATAATTCTCTTAGAATTTATAGAATCTACCTTAAAACATCCCTGAGTTCCCCTCTTCTGTAGATACTGTATAAGATAGGAATCTGGATAATTCCTTCAAGTTTCTAAATCTCTGTATGTTCCATACCATGAATTTTTTCCTATTTTTTATTGGATCAGTTTATCTTCTTTTAACTTTCATTTCAAAGATTGGTTACGTATTTCAAAATCATGTGGATATTCCTAAGTCCATTAAACTTCTTGAATACTAGTAAATGAACTATCCAATGTTTCTGTTATTTATGTCATTCTTTTAATTATTTTGGATGCAATTCTATTTAAGTATTTAATTTCTTCTTCATTTCTCAGGTGGCGATGGTCTTCTGTGAAATAATATGTTCTCCGTGTTGGAAATTCATTACTCATATAGCACTAGTTCAGATACTTAGCTAGAAAGACCTTCACGTTCAAATTCATATTTTCTTGTCATAGTAGAGAAAATTTAGAGACTAGCTCTTGCTAGAAACGAATTTAAAAACTTATAGTGTTGCTCTTCTTATACAATAGATTCAAATTTGAACAATATAGATTTAGTATCTAGAATAGGTATAACTCTTAGGTACAACTCTTTCATTCTAAGCCATCTTTCTTTCTAAATCAGGCGAAGAACTAGCTTTCGTACATTAGTTATTAATAAGAAAAGGCAGAATAACTATTAGTTATCACCAAAAAATATATAACCTATTTTGGTCAGACTATAACTACTTAAGGTTTCACTTTGAAATAAAGACCACTAGCTACTAAATCAGTACCTATCTACTTAGGTGAATAAAATTGTGGCGGTGACGGTACGAAAATACCCAGATTCTTACCTATGTAGATAGATCTAATAGCAATGTCAGTACTACCTAGATATCGCAAATTTCAGTACCTGCCTAACTAGGTAAATGAAGCTAACGTCAATTTCTGTACCTACCTAACTAGGTATATGAAGCTGACAGTAATGTCAGTTCTGTCTACATACCTAGGTAAAAGAAGCTTACGCCATTGTCAGTACCTACCTACCTAACCTAGGTAAATGAAAAAGCAATGACTAACAATGTTCATTTGTTTCCCTCCTTTTTCTATCAACAACTATCACTAATATAGTTTACTTAGTCTTATCTTCTGCTGAAAATGTAAGGCTATTTGCTTTTTCAAAATAATTTTAATTAATTTAAAATGAAACTAACAGTAGTAAGAAATGTATAGAATTCTCGTATTTTTTAATTTCGTCTAATGGGCATTATTAGGTTTTCTATCACGCAGCTTCTACCTAAATAGCACACAATTTCGTTATATTGATATCATCTATTTAGCTGTTGTTACCTATAAGACTACAGTAGTACGAATGGTCTTGAATACCGCATATCAAATTATTATTTTCGGCATCTATTTGTGTTGAAATTATTTCTTAATAATTAAGCATTTGCTGTGTGGCTCAATAATTATCGTTGTGAATGGTTCTATTTAATACAAAATATGAAGACAACGATCTTCATTAAAACTGTTCATGCACGCATGTCGCAAAGAAAAATGTCAGTATAGTCTTTGACGATTTTCACAGAGTTCTTTTTATTGAACGTTACAATTCCATTCGTATTGAAGTATTCACACCTAGATTTAATTTACGTTTGATCTTTCATTGCTAAGTCGTAATAGACTAATACGATGTCCATTTCCAGCTTCTTTGTTGCATCTAACTTCATTTTTTTCACAGGAATTGATATTTTGGGTTTATAGTCAACCCAATAAATGAAAGGAAACGTTTCTCTTTATATACAATTTAGCTTGTACAAGTTTTTATAACTCTTGCACGCTTATCTTCTTAACCACGTGTTTGCACTTTCGATTTATGTTACCCAATGATGATGCTTCTGTAAGGTTGTGACACATGCTACTGAAATAGGTGAAATAGAGAAATGTGATATACTATGACTGAATTGATTTCTAAAATTATTTTATATTTTCAGGTAATTCTTCGAGTTTAATTATAGCAAGAAAAGCAGTTTCAAACAGCGAACCACAATCCTCTTCAAAAATAGCATCTGATGAACCGAAGAGTAATGATTCTGAAAGTATAATAAATAATTCTACAACAATTGAAAAAACAGTTGAGGCTTCTACTGGTGAAAAAGTTTCTATAGAAACTGCCGAACCTGAAACTACAATAAAGGATGAAACTGCTCTCCATTATGATATTACAGTAAACACAAAAAATAAATCTAAAGTAGCGGTTGCACCACCTCCTCCCAAACGAAAGAGTATACCAGGGGGTCCACAACCTGTTCAGAAACAGGAACCAACATTCCAAACCACTGTAGATTCCCAAAAGCCTTCTAGTTCAGTTTATGATTCCATATCACATTCTTCATCAACTTCATCAATAACTTCAAAACGAAAATCCCTTGTTTCCGAAACACCGCCTCCTCCTCCATCCCGTAGATCTCGTCCCGTCTCCCCTGCTGTTAATAAACAATCTCAATCCAGTAATCAACAACAAAAGTTCGAACCAGAACCTTCTGGAACTATATCAGCTACTGATGTTTACCAATGTTCAAGTCCGGTCTCAAGCACCATGTCTCCCTCCTCTTCTTGTTCTTCCCTATCATCCAAAAGAAGATCACTCTTGTGTGCTTCCCCGCCTCCGCCACCCCCAAGAACAGGACGACCAGTTTCACCTGCAACACCTCAGCAACAAAAAATGTGGGAGAACTTACAGCATCAGAAGGCTGTGGAGGAAAAGGTCATCACTCAGGAGGAAAGAATTGAGAGAATGGAGGAATATGTGGAGAAGAGGTTATCCAGAGATTTGAAAGATGAGAGGGAACGACAGGAGATGTTGCAGCTTCAAGAGAAGCACAGAGCGTTGAAAGAGAAGCAGCGACTAGAACATGAAAGAGAAATGCTACGAGAAAAAGAAAGCAAGGAAAAGGAAGAATATTTGAAGGAAATTGAAAGGAAGGAAAATGAGAAGAGGAGAAAAATGGAAGAAAAGGAACTTGAAAGACAGAGAATTGAGAAATTGCAGATGGAAGAAAGGCTCAAGCAGGAAAGAATTGAACAAGAAAATATGGAAAAATTACGATTAGAGCAGGAAAAAATGGAACTACAAAGAATTGAACTTGAACGAATTGAGAATGAGAAAATGGAACTTGAACGAATAGAGAAAGAGAAACAAGAAAAAGAGAGAATTGAAAGACTACATAAAGAAGAACTTGAACGAATCGAAAGAGAGAAAATGGAACTTGAACGAATTGAGAAAGAGAAACAAGAAAAAGAAAGAATTGAAAGACTACATAAAGAAGAACTTGAACGAATCGCGAAACAGAATAGGGAAGAACAAAGAATCAAACAAGAAAAAGAGCAATTTAAGCAGAGAGAGATGAAACGTAAGAATGAACACAAATTAGTCAACCAAGCTTATGAAAGTCCAAACTCACACGATGTAGTAAACAAAGACATGCCAAATTCTCTTGAAAATATGAAGGGGAAGAAGAAGCAAGATTGGGGAATGTGTAACGACACTCACGGCCTATCAATCCAAGATCAAATTCTCCAACATAAACCATTGAAGCACCACAACTTTGAATTATCAGACGATAGACATCAAATATCTTCATCACCACTTGACGATTATGATCATTGCAATTTCGAAAGACGCATTTCGACCGCCTCTTCCAAGTCCACTACGACTACTTCATCCGAAGAAGTTAAATCTCCTGAAGAACCTGAATTGGAAAATTTTGCACTCAAGCGTCAGAAATTGAAATTTGAAATTGAAGCGCAACTGAAGCAGCGATATCAGCAGTTCGTCAAAGATAGTACTGATAATCAAGTTCAACCAGAGAAAGATAGAGCAGATGATTTGAAGAGTAAAAAAGTTCTCGTGCAAAAGAATCAAGCTGAACAACTTAAAGAGGAATTGCAGCAACGACTACAACTGAGGCAGCAGCAGTTGATGCAACAGGAGAAATCTGAGAATAAGGTAAAGCAAGAACGGCAGATGCAGAAACAACAATTGGAGAAGATGGCTATGCAAAAGATAGCTTCTTCTGCTACTCTGCCCAATAGGGGAAGAAAGCCAGCTGGGTCTAAGAAACCTGTCCCACCTGCTAGAAAATCCTCACTGACTAGAGATAGCTCACCTATGTATTCATCATTGTCTCAAAGTGCATCAACTTCTCCTCAAGCTTCATCAGTAGATGTTAGTCGATCTCCTTCTCCTCCTCGACGAAGACCTAAGCTCAAACGACCAACATCTCAACCTCCTTCACCACCAAAGCAACCACCGTCTTCATTCTCTCCACCAGGGACTCCATCTGGAGAACCAAACACAACTTTATCCCGAGAAAGTTCCATTTTGGACAAATTTAAGAACTTACCTCAACTACTTCCAAAAGAAGTACCCTTACCACTCAAGAGAACGTCTTCTAAAGCCTCTGCAGAAATGAGAAATTCCACTAGCTTCGAGCAGAAAGGATTTACTGAGTATAGACAACCTCAAGAACGAAGCAGAGGAGGTGAAACTGACTCCGATATGAAAATTAGTTGGCCCATTCAACCGTTGCCTAGAAATTCGATGACTCCGGTAGCCCAATTTGGGGAAGTTGTGAGGATATCAACAAAAGAACCTGGTTCGTTAGCACAATCTCGAAGTGGTAGCTTACTAAGTCTTGGTGGAGATGGTGATTCTATAACTCGATGTTTCAGCCCAATCAACAATACTTTTACAACGAGTACATCGTCCATTGCTGACAAACCTAGTTTCAGAAGTTTCAGTCCCGTTAGTTTTGATAGTGGAGAGCAAACTTATGTTCAACCAACTCCTTTATTCACTAACCAACCTGCAGAAGCAACTTCTACGTTCAAAAAACCTGGAATTGCCCGTAGAGTATATGGATCTAATCAAGATATAACTCATGATGACACCAATCCATATCAAGTGGTCAATGTCAGTGGTTCTCGTCGTGGCTCTGGATATTCGAAAAACAGTTTCAAATCAGGTTCTTCAGATTTGTCTAATTTTTCAACATCTAGTAAGGAAGACGCTTTTGGTTTCTTGAAGGGTGGTACTAATGATTTAAGAGAAGGTATAATCTCTCTCTCCAATCAAATTAGCAGTGAATTCTCAAACATATCAGCTATGAACATCACAAACTTCGAAGGAGATGTTGGTGGACAACCAGCTGACGTATCTGACATCAAAGAGATGAACATTGCACCAGACTCCTCTTCAGATAATGGGAATGATAACACAGCGAACGACATAGATCAAACGAGTGACAGTATCCAAATGGATGTTTGTGAATCCGTCGATTCTGGAACGACCAACCAACTCCGTTGTAAGAATCCATCGTGCCTCCGCATTGCCGACACAGAAGACTTGCGAATACTTTTCAAGAGTTGCCACAACTGCAGTACTCCATATTGCTCTAGAGTTTGCAGAAGAGGCCATTGGGAAAAACACAAAAAAATCTGTCAGAAAGTTCGAGCTAATAATGGAGCTAGGGAGATAGTTACGATGGTTAGGGACAAGGAAATTTCTTTAGATGCAGCTAGTGCCGTAGCTCGTAGAGGTGCTCTAGGATTAGGTCGGGGTGTTGTTAAATTGTTTTTCCCTGACATAACTTCCGCTGAGTCCTTTATAGAAGGTAACTATACTCCCAGTATGCATTATCACACTGCACAAAATTTGATGCCCAACGAGATGTGTCCTGATGTCTACAGACAGTTGATGGAAATGTGTAAAACTTACAAAAAGGAGCACAAGTTCATTCTTTATGTTAGCATATGTGTCAACAGTGAAATAACCTTCGGTCCTTCCAAGTGCAAACGTGAGAATGTTTCAAGAGCTGCCAAAATTAAACTTTTCGATCCTGCTCGTCGAAGCTCCTCTTCAGTAAAGCAATCGCAAGGAGCCTCCATTTCAACCTTCAAAGAAGAGAAGACAAATAAACCTAAAGATGGCCGCATGGTGACTTTCTCCAGTAACTTGAAAGATGGCGCCAAAAACAAATCGTCTAATGTTGAAGATAGTGGAGTATCCAGTGCTGCAGATGGATTAGAAACTCTTCTTCTGACGCCTATAGAACCTCTTAATGTTTCTGCTCGTGAATCGCGCCAAATTGCCTTCCACAACATCCTACGTCATCTACGAGAACGGAACATTCTTCTACGTACACAGTATCCTGAGGTATACAAGAAGTTGTCCATTTATGCTGATGTTGGTGAAACATTCCCGCCACTTACAATATACCCTAAAGATGCAGATTCTGGTGAAACTCTCATATGTGTGATAATGCCCGAAACCGATCAAAATAAAATACGAAAACTTACATCCGAGAACAATTATCTTCGAAAGATCGACATAACCAAACCTCCCCAGAATCCTGCTGATATTAAGCGTAATTAAAAGTCTCGATTCTTCTTCTATCAGATTGCATATTTATCTCTGATACTTTAATATTGTCCAGCATGAATTCAACTCTGCATAATATAAAATTTAAATCGTTACAGTATTCTATTATTAGCTATATCAACAATTTTGAAACAAATTAAAGTAGCTAGCTACATGACGTATTACTGTAATTCATAAGAGTTTGAAGAAAGTTTATAAATCTGATAAGATATATCTGCTGTTTCTGTTTGAATCGACTGATGATAAGTATCTTAACTTTGTTACTGCAATGCTTCCAATAAATGAATATGTATGTGAAAGATTATAACAACATTAGTGTGGCTTTACATTGTTAGAAGGTTTTCTTCACTGGTTACAATGGAGTATAGGGAAATGTTACACAGTGTTAGATTTGGTGACGTCATAAGAACATGCGCAGAACTGATGCGCTGTAGCTGTGCATGAAACAAAAGGGCATCGACAACATCTTCTATTTTGGGAAATTATCGGTGCTCTGCTATCAGCATTATTATTGTTACCAGTGTTTTTGTTGTCGTTCATACAAGTGTTCTTGTCGTTTTTATGGGGATTCTTGTTTTCGGTGCAAGAGCTCATGTAGGTTGGTTGTACAAGAATTCTTGTAATTCGTACTAGGGTTATTGTAGCTAGTTCATACAAGTGTTCTTGTAGGTTTTACAAGCAATCGTGTGGTTCATACAGTTGCTCTTGTTGATCTACGAATTATTCTTGTGAGTTGTACAGGAATTCTTCCAGATCTACGAGTTATTCTTGTAGGTAGTACAAGAGATCTTCCCGATCTACGAGTTGCTCTTGTAGATTGTACGAGAGTTGTTGAGATCTACGAGTTGCTCTTGTAGCCTGTACAATAATTCTTCCAGATCTACGAGTTATTCTTGAAGATCATACAAGAGTTCTTGAAGATCGTAAAAGAGTTCTTGTAGATCTACGAGTTGCTCTTGTAGATCATACAAGAGCTGTTGTAGGTAGTACAAGTTTTCATGTAGTTCGTACGTGTGTTAATGTTGCAGTACCGTATCATCTTGTTAGCAGCATTTAATATTAGTCAGCAGTTTATATAAATTTCATTAAATAGTGTTAATTTCAGATTCATATATGATATTGATTTAAATGGATTAAGTTAAGTTTTCAAATTATAAAATATATCAAATTTATTTATCATTAAGCTTGTTTTCAAATGATTCAGCTTGATATTCCTAATTACTTTAAGGTTGTCATATTTTGTTACCTCTTTCGTTAATACAATTGATATAATGTTAATAACTAAGATAATAATTGTACTATTGATAATTTGAGTCCTATTTTTATATAGCATAGTAGTTGCAGTTTCCATTTAAAGAAGATTCCCTGTTGAACGAGTGATAGGATTGTTCTATAACGTTTTTTATTAGTTTCCCAGTTTCCCTTCTTGACATCATATACTTCTTCCCTGTTGAATCTGAGTATTTTCTTGTAAATAGTCAAAGGAAAATAAAGAGATGTTATTCTCACTGTACCTGTTTTTTGGTGGGATAAAGTTTATGTCGATTACAGGGATTTTTGTCAAATATATAGAGCACATTTTTGTGGCTTGAGTTATTTATATAGCAACTATAGCTATTCAATTTCACTCACTAGTCTTAACTTGGTCAGAATTTTTTTTCTATTCGTTGGTTGGAAAATCGATGTGCATATCAAAAAATTTCTTGATTTTATGCTCTGATTGGTATTGAATATTGCTAAAAAAAATCAGGATCGGACTCGATTCAGGCAGAATATGAAGAATTCTTAGGATTTTTTTTTCAATTAGGTTTTCTAAATTATTTTAGATTTGCTGAAGATTATCCACAGTCAGCATATTTTTATCATCTAAGTCCATTTTCTTTCGTTTTAGGACTCAAAATCTTCAAAAAAAACTTGCATTTTGTAATTCTGAGCAGATTTATCTCTTACTATTTTCAACATATAAAAATGATAAATCAAAGCCAAACTATAGCAATATGTATGGTAGTTTTAACTACTGTCGAATTAATACTCAAACAGTCTCTACCTTCAATATATGATAATATTTACCTACCGGGTAATAGGCGAGTGTGGTGCAGGCTTACCTTGACAACACTCCTAGTGGTGCAGTGTTACCTTGACAACACTCCTAGTGGTGCAGGCTTATCTTGACAACAGTCCTAGTGGTGCAGGCTAATCTTGACAACAGTCCTAGTGGTGCAGTGTTACCTTGACAACACATCTAGTGGTGCAGTCTTTCCTTGCCAACACTTCTAGTGGTGCAGTGTTACCTTGCCAACACTCCTAGTGGTGCAGTGTTACCTTGACACTACTCCTAGTGGTGCAGTGTTACCTTGACAACACTCCTAGTGGTGCAGTGTTACCTTGCTAACACTCCTACTGGTGCAGTGTTACCTTGACAACACTCCTAGTGGGTCAGTCTTATTTTGACAACAGTTTATGGTGCAGTCAATGTTTTATTTCGCGTTGATAGTTTAAATATATTGAAGTGTTAAAAGATATTGTCGGTGGTGGATATTTGTTTATTGTTATATAATAATAAAATGTTTTGAAAGTGTATGGTACTGTTAACTCATTTGGAGCAAATATTTACCTAGGTAAGGGAACAATAAATAATGTTATATCATTAGAACTAAGGTATTTCTCTTTCTTCAGCCTTTTCTTCCTTAAGGCCCGTACACACGTTGGGTTTTTTTAAGTCTTTCCACCAGACTTTTTGCTAAGCTCCTCCTACTTTTTCCACGAGAATATAAGAAAAAAACGATAAAATTATTATTTATTTCAGTTGGTATCCATGATAGCAGGTATCATGGATACCAAGTGAAATAAATAATAATTCTATTGTTTTTTTTCTTATATTCTCGTGGAAAAAGTAGGAGGAGCTTAGCCATAAGTCTGGTGGAAAGACTTAAAAACCCTACGTGTGTACGGCCCCTTATAGTTTGACTTTTATTGTTATTGATGATTCCAAAAGACTATTGTAGGTTGAACCTATTGCACTGTTAATTGAGCAAATTAGGAATTAATTATAGATATTCCATGATTTAGAAGATATTTAGGAGTCTCTTAAACTTTAGTTTATTATCTTCACATTTTATGCAATAGACGCATTACGTAGAAATTGATTATTTAAATTTTAGGTGTTAAAGACGTCACATGGCAAGAACCAATGAGTGCATCTGTTTTAGAACTTCATCCCATCTGATTAGTTTCCAAATAAAAGTTTAACTAATGTCCATGATCGATTAATAGCTTCATAGTGTAATCCATAAATCTATATATTTGTAAACCCACATAGGTAAATCCTGCTAATTAAGTTTTCAACAAATAAATTATTGTTCAACAATTTGCTATCTTAAAATTATTAACCATATCAAATTATTATAATTAGCTATTTGCAGTTTTTCATTCAATAACCATATAACTGTGACCAATTTTTCATTTATTACTTTATTTTAGTTCCATTAATAAGAGATTCAAATTAAAACAAATCTTTTTGCGTGTGCGCTCAAATTCAGATATACACATTAGGGTAAGTTACGAGTTAACGAACGGTCCCTCGTTTACGATCATAAATGAAATTAACTCGTTATTTTAATTGGTATCCATGATACCTGCAGGTACTATAGATACCAATTAAAATAACGAGTTAAACCTGCAAGTATCATGGATACCAATTGAAATAAGGACACATTATAATACGACCAATTAAAATATCCAATAATTTTTTATTCTTATATCATCGAAAATGTGGAAGAGTTCGATTACTCGTAACTTACCCTAGCGGGACTCAATTTTCCAACTCCAATCCACCACGTGTTTGTTTTAAGTACACTACAGCACGTGTTTGAAAAGTGTGTTCCATTATATAGATTCCTGAATACGATAAATAATTTTAAATGTTAAAAATATCCACTTATGTAACATGTGAAGAGGATTATTGATCATATTAGGTATATTTTATACTTTAAAAGATATGGTACCTATAAACTATGTTCATTTTTTACTTTATTTCTCGGTTCGATTAACCTTCTAATAAAGTATCGATTTAACCCTCTCTTCTATCTATTCCATTTCAATAAATTAAATAGTCTATTGATAGATAAGTAGGTATACTGTATCAATGGTGACTGTGATCCATTGGTATGTCATTTACTAATGAATAAAGTATCATGAATGCACAGTCATTTCATTAACATTATATATTGTTTTGATTTATTTTCACTGTTTCCTGTTCCAGTCTAAATAAGATGATAAAACCATTAATTAAATACAGTGAAACCCCTGAGTTATGAGGTATTGGTTACTTCATAACTCAGGGGCACTGATAGTT
Organism: Caprella mutica; assembly: GCA_947561585.1. Classification (NCBI taxonomy): domain Eukaryota; kingdom Metazoa; phylum Arthropoda; class Malacostraca; order Amphipoda; family Caprellidae; genus Caprella; species Caprella mutica. Next base: position 117,415 of record CANNZV010003247.1, read on the forward strand.
TTCTATGATTAAAATTTTGGAGAAAATAATGGTTTTTGAAGGATAACTATAACGAAATTCATGACGTATATCGTTTTCTATAATTTAAACATAGAAAATATTTCATAACTCAGGTCCTTCATTACTAAAGTGCTTCATATCGATTGCTTCATTACTCAGGAGTTTTACTGTACCTAACTAGTTAATTCATATGGAAACCAATAATATGAATAATTGATTTGTACTAGTGGAATGAAAAGGAATTTATTGGATAGTGTCTATATTTTCTCAACTGTAAATTTGAGAGATTTCGTTAGAGAAACTGTCACCACAGAGTTAAAATGTCAAGTTAAATAGTTTATTCATATTCGAAAAATGAAACAATTTATTCCTGAAAAGCACACAAAAATGAAACGCTGTTTAATAGGCTCAGTAATAAAATTCTAAAACAATTTTCTTTCATTCTAACTCATAAAAAATTAAATGTTTAATTAAAGAGTATCAATTATATAATTATTAGTGACTCACCCCGGTCTTATTACCATTTAAAATTGCTAACAAGACTGAGTCGTGATTTCGTAATAAAATCAGGGTCTGCCTGTATATAAGAAATCTCCACCCTCAATCTTCACGACTAACCTTTCTAATATATTAAATAGAAGAAAAAGTGAAGCAAATCGAATAGCTAGGTATGTAGGTGTCTTATTTTCCTATTCAAACCTTTTTTTAAATAGCAATTCTTCAGATCGGATAAATTATAACTTATAATATTAATAGGCCCGTAAATAAATGTGAAGAAGAATGTTCGCACTGAAATTTCAAAATTGGGTTCGCTATTCGGAGGTACGGAACCCAAAATCGGCCAAGATTCGGATACGGAACCTCAAGATAAGTTTTCACACTCATCTCTGTAAGTTACGCATTATTATATTGTAAGTAATGAATTACATAACTATTAGTTACTAGTGTATTTTCCCGTTAAAAATAACGGGTTATCATCAATACCCGTTATTATGTTACTTTTAATGAATTAAATTAAAATTAAATTTTTCTGCTTAGTCTAATTTATTTTATAGATAAAATAAATTTAAAAATTGAATAAAAACAGGGGAATTTTAATATCAAGTCAATATATTCCCGTGCGTATCATAGTTACATTCTTCATGTTTAATACCTGTAGTGTAAAAGCGGACACCAAATAAATAAATAAACACACGAGGGAAATCATTAGTATAGATGTTTGTACGTTCCCAATATACATAGCTCAGGCTTCAAGGATTGTATCAAAGATATTATAAGATAAGATACACCTCTCTCACGACTTTCTGTTTTAAAAAGCGCCATCTGGATTTGAAAGCGGGAACTAGAGAAGCAACAAATTTTGGTGTTGTTTAATAATGTTTTAACAAATATTTCATTCATAAATGAAGAATATTTTACAGTAAAATAAGCTTCACATCGGTAGAATAGATATAGTTAAATAAAATAAAAAAGAAAGAGATGATAAACACCAAATGTAGTTGTTTCTTTAGCGCCAGATGGCGCTTTTTAAAACAGAAAGTTCCGAGAGTGGCGTATCTTACTGTAATATAATATCTTTGATTGGATCACTTGCATAAATAAATTTGTTCAAGTTAAAAGCATTGATTTCTACCAACCACTCATTAGTAATTCCATATACATATTAATATATACAGATATATATTTTAAATCAGTGAATGTACATTTAATTGATGTAAGAAGGATTTAAATAAGCGTTAGCTGGAGCATGCACAAGTCTAGTACACTCCCTCTCGCTTCTGATACAGCATTGACGTCACAACTCACAGACCAGTAACGTTTCGGATGCGCTGTTTACCCGCTTGTGAGGTGATAACAAAACGGCGCTGTTTACCCGTTTGATTCCCACAATAACTCATTTGATATATGTGTGTAGCCTAAACCAAGGCTTATAGACTATTATATAGTCAGTGTAGTACACTGTATATAAGACTTTCATTAAAGTCTAAACAGTATATAACCAAAGAAAACGCTCCGAACTTTGTATCCCAGCACTGTCATAATAAGACAGAAATTTCAACCACGGTTTAGTCATACTTGCAGCTGATTAATTGATAGCCGTGGTAAAGTGCTAATGTATATAATAACTGGTTATGTACACGAATAATTATTTACATAATTCTTGGCGATTCTATTTTTCAAATTCTAAGTTTAGTTAAGTATGCCGCAATTTACCTGCTTGACCCTAGTAAGAGTTTACTAGATTGTGGACAGTGTTAATTGTACTTTGTCATTCGAAAACTACGAACAAAAGATGTACAGTGTGGTCTGTGGATGTGCTTTAATTAAGTGACTTTATCTACCATGACAAGGACGTACCTGTTGCAATCCAGATTACAACAGTTCGTGGAGCATTTGCTATCGAGGTTGAAGAATGGATATGTTTTTCTTATAGTTTTCTGGGGCATTGGAGCCTTTTATTGATAATTTTGCAGTAGAAATTCAGTTTCAAAATAACAGTTTGTGATTGTATAAGAAATGATTTACTTGCCCATTTTCAAGAAGAATAATTAAGAAATAAATTAGTATAAAAACAGGTGTAGGCTGATATACCGAAAACGAATTTGCCACAAATTCAGATTTTTCAGCTGCAGAATAGGAATAAAAAAAATTTCAATTGGTATCCTTTACACATGCAGGTATCATAGATACCAATTGAAATGCATAACAATTATTATTATATCTATTTTTTAATATAATTTAAAAGTCTCGTGGAAAAAGTAGGAGTTTAGCAAAAAGTCTGATGGAAAGACTTGGAATACTCTGCGTGTGTATGGCTGTACAGTCTCCCCTTCGGAGTGAAAATTTGCGCAATTTTCCTGTTAACACGCAACGTTTTACCTGCAACGTCTTGAACTGCGCATGCAAAACCACAGACCAATGTATTTGTCACGCGCGTTTGAGTGATCTGCAATATCGACCGATTTCGCTGCGCAATCTGTTGATCAATAGTTTGCGCAGCCATCGATCGATAGCGCAACCATCGATCGATCCCTGCGCGTTCGAATGATATAATTTTTTTTAAATTTGTACATCAAATTTGCACATTTGATCGCGTATATCAATCGATAGCGCAACCATCGATCGATTTCTGCTCGTTC